>JAOVYW010004013.1:0-13505 GCA_025775045.1 Hiodon tergisus | reverse complement strand
TGTAAAGCGTCTTTGTGACATGGCAACATGTGAAAAGCGCTGTATAAAAATAAAATTGATTGATTGATTGATTGAATATATGCAAAGAGTCAATATTTACGGTGTTGCAATTCGTTCTGGCATGCTGGATATAAGCTTCTGGGCCAAATCCTGACTGATGTCGATCCATTCTTACCTTATTAGTGCTCGGAGTTGATCACAATTTGTGGGCTTCTGCTTGTCCACTCGCCTTTTGAGGATTAACCACAGGTTCTCTATGGGATTGAGATCTGGGGAGATAGGGTCACGGCCACGGATCCAAAATTTCAATGTAATGATCTCTGAGCCACTTCATTATCACTCTTGCCTTGTGACATGGTGCTCTCCATCATGCTGAAAAATGCACGGATACTTACCAAATTGCTCCTGGATCATTTGGAGAAGTTGCTCTTGTAGGACATTTTGATACCATTCTTTATTCATGGGAGTGTTTTTGGGCAGAATTGAGAGAGCCCACTCCCTTGGATGAAAAGCAACCCTACACATGGATGGTCTCAGGATGCTTCACTGTTGGCACGACACAGGACTCATGGTAGCGTTCATCTTTTCTTCTCTGGACAATCGATTTTCCAGATGTCCCAAACAGTCAGAAGGGGGCTTCATCAGAGAAAATAACTTTGCACCAGTCTTCTGCTGTCCAATCCTTGTACTTCCTGCATAATTTCAGTCTGTCCTTGATGTTTTTCTTGGAGAGAAGTGGCTTTTTTGCTGCCCCTCTTGACACTAGGCTGTTGTCCAAAAGTGTTCACCTCACTGTGCGTGCAGATGCACTCACACCCACCAGCTGCCAATACTGAGCTTATGGCACTGCCAATACTTTTTGCCATGACTGTAGACTTAAAGTCAAGCGTTGTGATTGAAATGGTATCAAAACATTGTTTATGTAATTGTACTTGTAACATCCACTAAGAAATTGTGGAAAATTTGTTAAACTGTAATACACTAGCAATTTCTCTAATACAATTGTGTATTTACATGTCAGAATTAAAGTGATTTGATGAACAGGGTAGCTCATCAGCTTAGTCTCCTTCCCAGAATGCATCTTTCTCCAGGCACGTCTGTGGAGGCTTTCATCACACAATTCTGGTTCACATTAATCAGTCCCAGAAACCCAAGTACTCACTCTTTCGCCATATGGCATGTTATTTTAACCAATACACCCAAATCCAATACTAAAAAATACACACTTAATTAGTCCAATATAGAAATAAAAAAGGACATTTATATGGAAAGTTAGGAGAGGGATCCTGGGAGTTCTGTATGTTTTTCTTGGCGTAATCATCGTGAAATCAAATAAATGCGGTTACATTTATCTTCAAAAATTATTTTTCCGAGCTTGTCACATGTGAAAGTTAAGACGCTGTGTTTATGCTTTCCAGTAATCCTACAGGAAGCACTGATAGCCAAACACACAATAAATCAAACCTCATCTTCTACACCTGGGTTAATATCAGGGCTTAATGAACAAATTTGCACAGCTGAGCATATTATTTCAAATTAACCAATTAGGCCATTCACCAAGCAAGTTACCTATGATTACCTATTAAAAACAGTGAATCAAATAAAGAAATAAAGAAATGTTTATACAATAAAATACATTTTCATTAATGTTGTCCTGGTGAAAGGCTTTTTTTTCATAGTACCCTCCGTTTATCCTATCTTGCTAGTGTATTTTGCACTGATGCAGGAACAGGGTGTGAAATTGGACACATTGAAAGGACTTCTGTCCTGACAGACAAATCATCACTTTATTTTTAAGCCCTGCCACCCCCCAACCCCCCACGTCCAAGCCAGTGATTGGGGATGGTCTTCCACTTAGGGACAGGGTGTGAAGCACTGACAAGATTGAACCGATTTCCCCCTATTTGTGAGCTTTCTCCTCTCAGCAGTTCGGATGTTGCTTGAGGGATGCTGCAAATAAATGTGCCGAGAGGCAACCTGGATATCTTCTTCATTTAAAGAAATCTTTGTACTAGTTGGATCATTAGGATTATTTTTCCATCTGGTGCCTCAATTTGCCTGCTCTTCAGCGGAGAGCGCTTCCCAGGCTGGCTCGGCCCAGGCAATGACCTGCCAGCTGTGCCCAGCCATGACCAAGTTTGCCTCATGGCATTTGACTAAATGCTGTCCCTTTCTCTTAGTTCTCCAACCCCTGGCTGGATTTATCACTGGTGGAGCATTGTCTAACTGCCTGCTTGAAATCATAGCACAGGTTGAGAGCCAACTCTATGTAAACATATAATAAAATCCCATTAAAAAAATGAGTCCCACTTATTAGTGTCTTTCTGTCAGTTAATTAATCCTCTGATGATGTTGCTTTTGTGCTTGTTATGTTGCATTATATATACCCTTATCTTTTATATCTATGTATTTGCTTTTATTCAGCTATTCCCTTACTCTGTGGCAGAACCTATAATTGATTTCCAGAACAATTAATCCATCATAGAATCAAATTTTATGTACAGCAGTAAGATAAGAAAATATATAAAGAACTGTATATAGAAGGACTCTGAGAGAAAGAATGACTCATGTTTGGAGCTTCTAACATTAGTTTGGTGTGCTAGATAATCAATTGTGCAATAGTTAATTAAAGGGAAAAGTAGGTTCAGATGTTTGAATACTTCGGTTAACAATCAGACATGATATGGGCTAGCCCTGCTCAGTATACGTCTAACTTTGGCCCTTACTGAAACCGTTTAGAAAATGAATGAATAAATGAATATATATTGATATAGATATTGAATATATTGATATATTGATCAGGAAAGGGTAACAAATCCATTTTTAAAGCTCTGGGGCTCCATCAAACCACAGAGCTGAATTGTCCAAACGGAGAAAAATTGTAACAGTATTGATTCTTTCCATGAGTGGCCATCCTGCCAAAATCTCTCCAAGATTTGTAAGAACATGCTTGTTTGTCAAAAGTCTGGCCGATTCTCAAGAGTTTTTGAACGATGTTCTGTGGATAAAAATTGAACTGGCAAAAACCAAACACACTATTCCACAATAAGAACCTCATACCAATGGTCAAGTAAGCTGTATGCCTTATACATATCATATCAGAGAATTCTATAGGAGAAAGTTGAAGCACAGCTAGGTCATGCAGTAAGACAATGATCAGAAATGTACGTTCAAGTCTACATCAGAATGGTTAAAGAATAATAAAATGTAAATTTTGGAACGGCCTAAGTCCAGAACTAAACTGCTTTGAGATATTTGAGCAGGACCTAAAACGAGTTCAAAAAGCCATCAAATGTCACTGAGTTGATGCAGTTCTGCATGGAGGAGTGGGGCTCCACTGTTGAAAAACTAATCAATTAACATTGATTAGTAGAATTGAATGAGCACTTTGTGACAAATTCTGTTTGTAAAAATGCGCTATAACAAATAAAAATTGATTACTTTTTCACATGGGAGCATTGAGTGTTGCATAATTCTTTAATAAATTAAATAAATGTATCGACATTGTCTGAGTTCACGCAGGATCCCTTTTATCTAATACTAGGTTTGGGCTGAAGATCTGATAACATTCAGTGTCAAAAATATACTATAATGCAGAACATCTGACAGGGGGAAAATACTTTTTCACAGTACTGTATGTCCTAGGCTGATGATTATTGAATATATAATCAAACCAAATGATAAAGCACTAATAGATGTGCTCTCTTATTGGGAGAAAACACAAACGTGGGAAATATGGCCATTTCAGTTAATATATATGTACATGTTGAACTCCAATTTATTTATGAATTCATAAATAAATAGACCTAATATATAGCACTCCATAGGGCTGGTGTGTAATTTGATGCTGAAAGGCTTTCAGAGATTCAGTTGATCTTTGCCGTGCTCAAAGAAATTGAATATGAAAGGGTGACAAATAAGCCATTCCTGAATAAGCATAAAATACTTGAAACATCAGTTGTAATCACTATGCAGCCTCTCATTTAAGTTAATTCCACTCCTAAACGTCATTGCCTCCTCAATAGTTTTTTTTTTTTTTAGTGAGTGTTCCTCTTAGGCATGGAAAAGGTCGGTCAAAACAACCTGTTCCTGGCTTTATAGCCTGCTGGTTTTTGTTTTGACATTAAACCGCTTAAATACCAAATGGCAAAGCTTATCTACTCAAATAAAAAAATAACCTAAAAATGTATGCCAATAACTTGCACTATGTGTAAATATCCATTTGAACAGTAGTGCCCAGGTAGCGTAAGGACAGATATGTCATTTTGTAATTAAATCTGGAAGTAGAGTTGTTCCAATGGTAAGCCATGGGTTGTTTGGTGTTTTTTGGCATTAGAAAACTCAGCACTCACAAAAAATAAATGCTGTTAGAACCACAATGACCCCTTTTCTTATTGTGTTTGTGTGTACTTCTTGTTTTTGGAATGCTTTGCACTGCAATCCTCCGAGTTGAGATTTAATTTAATAATTTTGTTTGAGCAACGCAATATTCCCCAGCTTGCTCTGCCTCCTCTGAGAGTGAGTGGTTCAGAACCGTCTTGTTCCCCAAATCCTTTTACTGGTAAGGGGGGACCCAGATCCCACCTATGTCGATACCTCAGGATCAATGGGCATACAGGAGTTTGATGCAGCTAGCAAATGAATACCTCATTGTCAAAAATCAGATCTTTTTTTGTTTACATGGCGTGGATGCCATATGGCCTGACCGAATGCATATGGAACACAGTTGTAAGTTCTGGACTTTATGAGGACAATATGGTGGCAGAAATGTTCTCATGGTGGTTCTGTAGTGAATCATTCCCCATGGGGGGGGGGGGCTGCTGCCTTAGATACATTCTGTCTTTATATTTCTATAGCTGCAGTGCCCTCTGCTGCCAATGAAAAAAAAAAAAAGGTTATTCATTTATTGCTAAATAATAACTGCATTATCTTCACATCGTAGATCTACAGTCACTTACATGCACACTTTTTAAGTACATAATTATGCAGCTTTGATAGTTCAAGTCTAACAAGCGAGGGCTTTTCTAAAGTGGCTAGTTCAGGGAAGTTGCCACCACAGAATGATGTCAGTGCAGTGAGTTCCAGTACTTCATTTAGGACACACACAAGGGGCACAGGTGGGGGAAGGTGTGGGGGGATGGTTTTGTAAGTCCACAGTAGTAGTGTGTTAATGTACACGTCAATAATTCGATATGCAGTTAATAAAAACACACACACACACTACTGTGATCCCAGGCCTTTCACTCCTCAGATTTTGTGGGTTTAAGGTTAAGTGTGACCGGTGTGCTACCTGTTTTAGGTGCAGGAAAGTAAGTAAGTAAGATTCTCAGCTGACTCTGGGGCAATTGAACTGGAACGTAAAGCAATGCTTCATTCCCAGTGCCAGACCACAGAGCTTTGGCCCTTTTTTATACCTTTGATTGATCTTTTTTAAAGAAAAAACTTAATTGCTTTCCTCACCATGAGCCCTGGCAAAGATTAAAAATCTGCCCATCAAGAAAATAACGGTCTTGCTGAATTGAACATTTCGCTGTTTCAGGTTGCTCATGTCCATTAACTCACGCTCAGTGAATTCTACGCAGTTTCACAGTCTGCTGTTTAACTCCCACATCATATTGCCATCCATCGTCAGGCATCTGGGGGCTGTGGCTTTGTTCATTAGATTGGAGGCACTTTGGAATGGAGTAAACATCTGACTCCTTTCATGCTGCCACCATTGTCCTCTCTGGCACCCTCATGTTTCAGAGTTCATTAATGCTCTCACAGTGCTCTGTTGTTGTCCATTCCTCCATCTCTGCCTGAGATACACCCCTCACCTTCTCAGAGCTCAGTTTTCATGTAGGAATTGGCAGCCACATGGAAAGAAAGTGACTGTAGATATTTCGCAATGCATGTGTAATTATTGTATCAATTTGTCTTGATAAATTTTGAGCAGAATAATTTATATTTACTCCCATTTATAGATTTTCTGAAATGATGGAATTACCGAGGCATGTAAACACAAGGGCCATAATGGTGGACCACTTATGAGCTATTAAAGGAGACCTAGCAAAGAGACATTTTGCAATGATAGGCACTTTGTGTAAAGAAATTTGTCCTAGAGAACCCCTGATAAAATTCATGCATCTCCCTTGAAAGTAGAAATGTTAACTAAGAAGACTAATGTTAGTTTTTTTTTTTTTAATGTTAAATGACATTCAATCTTGTATGAAAAGACAGAAGCAAGCCAATGTCAACTCCAAAAGTATTTGGACAGTCACATATTTATTGTCGTTTTTCCTCCGGCACTTTGGGGTGCATCCAGTAACGATGCAAACAAACACTCATGCCTAACAAGCAACAGCTGTTGTAACAGTCAATTTTCTACATACTTTTGGTACTCTAGAATTTAGGGAGGCACTATGTTAAAAATAAAAAAAAACAATGGATGAGAGCATGAGAATACCCTCAAATCAAAGCTGGCTGTCTGCACTGTCATCCCACAGACGTTTTATCGTTTCGAATCCAGCATGCTGAGAAACAGAGACAAAACAACAAAACTGTGTCACTATCCAAATGCTTTTGGATTTCACTGTATATTACCAGCTGCAGCACTTCTGCTGCACATAATCACCCCATCTGTTGTATACAGATTCATGAGTTTCTGTGATTCGTCAGTGTTTCAAATTAATTACTCCTCTTTCAACTCAGCTTTTCAATCAATAAACCAAACTTTTATTTGATACAGCACATTTGATAAAGCGCAAGTCAGAACGTCACTAAGCACTAGACATAGGGCATTTTCCAGAGGGAATTAAAAAACTTGAAAAACCTGAGTCCAATTTTGGAAAGAATTGGAAAATGAATACCTGACTCCTCAGGCAGCCAATACATACCCCCAGAATATAGCTGGACTGGTTAAAAAATTTTAATTCAGGGGGTTTATTTACAGCCACCACCAGGCAGGTGGTTCTTGTCTCAGGTTGTTAGTGATTGCTGTGGTAGAGATTGTCTAGTTGCTGGGGTGCTTTGACCTTTTGCTTACTTGTCATAAAAAAGGAAGAGAGAGAGAGAGTGGTGGAAGATAAGAAATGGTTACTGTTCAAACATGGTGGGTAATATAAAGCCAAATATTAAAAAGCAAGCAAAGTGAATTTTTGTCAGAGACTATACTGTCCATTAAAAGCAAACTCAGTCAACCCATCATTTGTCCTCATAATGATTGTATGCAAGGCTAAATCGATTTATTATAGGTTTATAGGTATAATAGGTTTATTTATTTAAAGATTGATCCTGCGTCTGACCACCTCACCAAATTTGAAAGACTTTTCTTCAGCAGAAGCTTCATCAGGAACCACACCAGGTTGAATAGCCAGTGCTGAATTAAAATATCTATTAGCTTGTTGGTACATGTATTTATTTTAAAGAGGGAATACATTTTAAACTTCCGATCGCTAATACTTCTGGGTTTTTTTGCTGATATTTGTTTGTGTTGAATGTTATTGAAATCCTGGTACTGATTTGAATGAACTTTGATAAAATATTTGTTAGCTTATAGTTTATATGATACTATCCAAACATGCATGCTGTTAATACTCTTTCATTTATTTCAAGATTTTGCATAGGAGCAGTGTGTGGAGATTGGACTGTTAGACAGCTGAGGATGGTGGAGCCAGCAGATCAGGAGAGCAGACTCAATAGAGGCAAGCCATTGTGAAGTGGGTGTGCTGAATTACAATATGACAGGGCTGCTTCATCCCAAGCAGGGCCAGCAAATTAGGGACTTACATTTGTTTGATGATTTCAGCAGCCCACACCATAGCCAAGCCATCCCCCTGTTTCTGTTTAATGGAGTTTGTTGAATTGAATGGAAAGAGAAGAGTGGAATCCACTGGGAGGTACATTCGTTAATTTGAGCTCTTCGTCATTTTATTCATCCTTGAATAAATTCAGAAATAAAGGGAATTTAGCTGTGTAGTAGATTTTTACTGTCGGAGTAGTTCTTGAATCCCATGTTTTACCAAATAGTTTTCATTGGCCTCTCCTGGACTAGTTGAGTCATGTAGCTGTATCTTGTTTTCCCCCTCCTTCATTCTTGACTAATTCTGCAAACCATTTGTATACCCGAAGGCAACCGTTTCCTCTTTAATGAGCCCTTAGGAGCCATTATGATGATGATTAATGAGCCCTAAGGAGCCATTATGATGATGATTAATGAAAAATGTTTTTGTTTACTGAGAGCCTTTATGCAATGTTAAACCAGACTATTTTTGTGCCAGTCACTAAGCATCCTACCGGTCTGTATGGGAGTCATCATTGTAAAAGAAAAAGAAAAAGAAAAAAGCTGATCTTTTAGCTTGCCAAAATATCCTGTTTCGATTTGCAATATAAGTAGACAAGCACCTTTTCACAGATTAAAAAGTAATTTGTTGAAACAAGTTTTTTTTTTTTTGGAAGTACATTACACTCTCTTTGAAAACTGATCCGGTCTAATAATTTAATTTTTCAAAAACATTTTTTCCTCTTGAGGAACTTGGATCTTCAAACCAATATCCAGCCTTCTTTAATCAAAATGCTTTTGAAAAAACCACACCTAAACAGCTACTGAAAAATTATATTTTTGTGGCATTCCTTTCAAGGGTCATAGCACAGAGACGGCACAGGTCTGTCCATACTAGTGCTACTAGTGCTGTAGACCACCGGATGCTTTCGAAGAGCCTCGAAAGCATTATCAGTATAAAAGGGAAAAAAGGGCTTTTTAAATAAACTGGTTTAGTTTATACTAAATGGATATATTTATATTTTAAAAAAAATTAACTATCAGATTTTCCATAAATTTGGTACAGTGTTTAATTCTTGGTTCTATACCTCCTAATTTATTCATCAGAGGGTTACAACTGACCCAGATATCTCATCCTAATTCCAATATAACAAGATCAGACTGCTATGATCACCTACACACACACACACACACACACACACACACACACACATTCTACCTTGTTTCCACCTCATTCAAGAGGAAATCAATATGTCCTTCCAAGTTGACAAATCATGTGTCTCATTTGCTTGCTCATGTACTCCCACTCAGTGGTTAAGGGACTGGACTGTGACCCGAGGTTCTCTAGTTCAAATCCCTGGTAGAACATTTGAACTAAAACGCAGAATTTAACAGCACAAACACTTTGAACTCTCAACAGTATAAATGGTGCAAAATCAGTCTTCTAAGTATATCCATCAGATTATTATGGAAATTATTATGATTGGTTTCTATCTTTTTCTTAATATACATTAATACAATAATATACAGATGAAGTTACTAATATTCTGCTATATTGTTACTATTTCTGCTAGAAGAATTCCGAAGCCTCTATGGAGGCTTCATTAAATCGTAGACTAGCAGTCTGACCATGAGCGAGCAATGGGAGTCTCAAGATAAGGTGTTCTATTTGAACTGTTTAGATTTATTTAATTTCGACTCCTGCCTGTCTGATGGTTCAAGCCCTATCTGGGGGAGAGGTTGAACTGACCTCTCTACCCTGGGAGTAGGGGCTGTGGAAGGTTAATGCAATGAATGTGGTGTACTTCTCCTCTGAATGATGACGTGTCGCTCTCTCACTTCTGAGGAGGGGATACTCTTGTCAGCTGATATAAAAATCTGATTCTGTACGAAACATTGTGTCGAACTTTCTTTGATAGACCTCCTCTCAAGACTGGTGTCGGATTGTCTTTGGAAGCCTTTGTCTCAAGACTTTGTCTCTTGTCTGAATTAAGAGAAATTCACTTTAGAATTTCCACGACAAGATGCACTGATGCCAACAAGATTCATATTGCATGCTCAGGACATTCAAGGCTGCAAAGCATTCCTATTCTGTATTGATATCGACAGCAATAAAATACTGCAGGGTTTTTCACTTTTTCCCCACTGCATTGAGTGCTTCTGAGCAATAGCCAGCTAGTGGCTACACCTTGTGGTAAGCCCAGAACAGATCAGGTTAATAATATTTGGTTAAATTAGAATTTACTCCCTCCGGGAACTCAAGGCACCTTTTCAAGCCCAGAAACTCGGAAGGCTTTCGGATAGCAGTGGTGGAAACACGATCCCCCCTGGAGCACTCCCAGAAAAGGCATTAATTTTGTGGAAAGGTCATGTGACAACAAAGCCTTGACATCATGCTGCTACAGTGTCACAGCAGTGTCGTAACTAGTTTGTGCTACATTTGTAAGATGATGTCGCCTGAAAGATGAAAAACGCCTTGGTTTTGATCCGCAGTCGCTAGCTCTTCGGCTAGCTTTAGGTCTGAGCTATTTCATTTGCACCACAAGACTAATGTTGGGTTAATACAGAACAGGTATTTGTAGTACAATAGAAATCTGTACTATTGTCTTGTTATGGAAATTTCTCGAATTTTTTTTCTTTCTCTCACACAAATGTGTGAACAGGTAACACTTGACTATAATAGTATCTGCCATCATCTTCACTGCAAGAGAGGTTGACTGAAAGTCTGGGTTGTAATTTTTTCAGTGGGGGGTCATTTTGTCCAGCTCCTGAGATGAGTCTTAAATACAGTTTTAATCATTAAAACAGCAAGCACCAAAACCTTTGATACAAAGTCAAACATATTTACAGAGGTCATTTTCACATATATATATATTTCAGCTTGTGATGTCTAATTAAATACACTTTTTATTCACCTCATCACTTTATCACTGCATAGCATAGCCCACAATTAGAACTCCTATCATTTTAAAATGAAAGTATATACAAAAATTACATAAATGACTAATCTGCAGTGCCAGAAAACTAAAATCCCATCCATCAAACCGCTGTCTGTATATTTCTTTTTGAAAACATAATTTAAAACTTAATGTGCAGATTCTAGTTTCAGACTCGCTGTTACTTTGGAAACACCAGCCAAGTGTGAGCAATGGAATCAATCATGCCACACACTTATAATTGAAAGTTTAAAAAATAAATATTAAAAAAATAAAAATTAATAAACCAATATAGAAGAACAATGAACATACAAAACTGATTTATTTCTATTAAAAGCTCTCATCAAAATATCAAGTGAAAGTGTGTGAAGCAACATAAAATTTAACTTACACAAAAAGCAATGACCCAGAAACCTTTTGAAGCTGAAATAACAGTAAAATTCAATGCGCATGAATGAGGTTTTCATACCCTAATTATAGGGAGATGATTCAGAATTATACGCAACAAAACGCATTATCTACACTTTCATGGGGAAAATCACAAAACAACAAGAATTTATCAGGTGTTACCTGTCCATAAATTTGTCTAAAATAAAACTAATGTGGGATAGCTTTATGGTGAAATAAAGACTTTCAGAGTTCGTGTTGATCGACGTAGAAGAGGAACGCATTTGTAGAAATGGGAACATATGCAACATTTCAATTGAAATGTACAATGTTGCATTTTTAATAAACATATTATGAGTGCATTCTGTACAGCAAGCACAATAAAGAGGTGTATTTAAGAAATTCACAATGAAAATACTTAGCCTAGTACTTGCAATTCCAGGGGGGATGTCACAGGGTGTGAAAAGCAACATTGAGTCAGGGAGGCAGTCAAATCTGGAGTATTCTTTGTATTGTTATACAATACATTTTATACATGCTTATAAAGTTTTCATCAAAGATGCTATTAGCCATTATTGTCACAAAAAATTGTTTTAAAAAACCTTTATTCCCATTTAATGGACTTGCCTGGGTTTGAGAGGGGAGGTCCCAACGCAGAACTGTCTTGTGTGTGCCACGTGTCAACAGAAATGCAAACAGTGACCATGAGTTACACTAAAGAACTAAACCAACTCATTAATCAAAGAGGTGTTATGACAGCAGATGAGATGATTCAATCTTCTTGAACGTCAGTCTTGGGGGAAAACCTAATGGAATTGATACACCCCACATGCAATTGTCTGTGCATAAATCAAGAGCACATACAATGAATGGCTCAAACGCAAATACTCCTAAAATCTTTGTGTCATTTCCAGTGGAAGAAGTTACTTCATTGCAACAATTCAATGTAATTGTGCAGAGCGCAAACGACAGCCATTAAGGGGGAGTAAATGTGAGAAGTCATAGTACCAGCCTAATGGCACTGATTTGAAAATACCATCGAGGATGAAGAAACCTCACCTGGCACCCACAGTGAACGCTTTGTTAGTCACGGTGATAGAAAAAGACGAGCAAGGTCGTAATGTTGTTTGGTCACACTTTGAGAATATATCTCCTATTCTGACATTCATGGTCACTCTCCACTTCCACTTAA
Source organism: Hiodon tergisus (assembly GCA_025775045.1). Lineage (NCBI taxonomy): Eukaryota > Metazoa > Chordata > Actinopteri > Hiodontiformes > Hiodontidae > Hiodon > Hiodon tergisus. Next base: position 1,231 of record JAOVYW010004013.1, on the reverse strand, counting down.
GGTCTGAAAGGCAATGCTTACTGAATGCCAGTTCATGTCGATAAACACCATTGATCTTTTCCAAGAACACTGGTCATACTATGAAGTAAATTCCCCTTAATATCCCCTACTGGGAATCACACAAGGCGCAATTTTGGAACAGAGTTATAAAAGGGCCCATGGAATGCATACACGCAGGATGTTTTGGTGAGAATTCTGATCGTGGAAGCCTGTATTATTAGATGGCTATTCCAGACCCTCTGAACACACCCATGATATTCAAACTGCTTTTAAACATGATGCAATTTCTTCCTTTGCAACCAGCATGTAAATACACTGTATATTAACAAACACACACACACAAACAAACAACCGTTGCAAAGGAACAAGTAAATATAAATCCCACACTAAAATTTAAAGAAAATCGAATCTATTAGTCCAACTTGTTTTTCCACTTGTGGCAACCACGGGGCGTGTGAGCAGTGCAGCACGTGCAGAGCGAGAGGAATTCCCACAAGAAATGATCGGGACCGTTCGTCTTTCGAGTGCGATTCTTTTATTCGGCACCCTCGTGCCGTAAAATGAAACAAAAAGAATCCTCCCAGTTTGGGGCAGAAAAGGCAAAAGAAGAGCACAACTGAAATTCCTCCCGGTTCGGGGCAAAAAAAGACAAAAGCAGGCACAACTGAAATTTCCTCCCAGTTCGGGGCAGCACAATTAGTCGGCGCGCTAAGGTCGGCGTCTCGTCCTCCTCAGTCGGGGAAGACTTCGGGGCTTCACTCGAGCACGTCATCTGGCTGGAGCTGCAAGACAGCGCATACGTCTTTCCCGATCGGCATTTTTTACTTTCGTCTTGTTCTCACCTCTCTTCCCTGGTGTCTGCCGGCTCTTGTTCTTTCCCTCCCCAATCAGCCGATACGTGTCAGCTGTGCCAGTGATTGTTGGGGAGGGAACGTACAGAACCTCAAGAACCTGCCCCCGAGCTTGGGGGGGAAGCGGCTTCTGCCGCCTCTGCCGTCCGTAAGCCCCGGGGTTGCCACACACTACACACCCATAAGGATAAATACAAATTTTCCGTGCAGCACAACAGGATAGGATTAATTTAAGCAAAATGGCTTTCAAAACGATTTCAAAGAGCTATAGGAATGTTTTACAGCATACAAAATCAACAATATTGTAGCGGGGATGGCTAGGAGCGCTTCCCCCGCCAATGGGCTAAAGCCATCCCCGCGGGGGCTGCTAGGAAGCCTGG
>JAOVYW010004008.1:0-13508 GCA_025775045.1 Hiodon tergisus | reverse complement strand
TCTCCTTGGCTCTGGAGGCCTCCTCTTGCAGGGTGAGGATCCTCGCTCTCTCCTGGATCTGCTGGGCAGGCGACTCCATCTTGGCTGTTGACCTGTACCAGGCGTCTAGGGCAGAGGGGCTCTTCTCTGGGCACTGCCTCTGCCTTCCCACTGAACTGCATCTCCTTCCAGACTTCCCTTGCAGGCCTCAGACTGTCCTGCACGACATGGGGATTGTCATCGCTGGGGCACTGTCGGGCCCGGTGTCCCCTCTGGCCGCATGAAAAACCTCCTCCCATCTTCTTGCCTGGGGGGGGGGGTGAGCGGCGGTCTCGGTTGGCAAGTGGTTGGGGTTGGTTGCCGCGCCTGGTCATACCCATATTCTGCCAGGATGGCCCTTTTCAGTGTGGGGTAGTCTGCTGCCTCGGCATCCTCCAAGTCACAGCAGACTCGCTGGGCGCACCCAGTCAGGAAAGGCGCCAGCCGGTGTCCCCAGCGATCCGCTGGCCAGCCCGCTCGCTCTGCCGTGCACTCAAAATCCTCCAGGTAAGCCTCAACATGGTCTTCTGCAGTCTGTTTCTTGAGCACCATCGTCAGGGCGACCACGGTGGCAGCCCTGGGGAAACCGCTTTTCAGGGAAACCAGCATTTCTTGGAAAGCAGCCAACCCTTGGGCTTGGGCAATAAATGCAGCTTCCATGTTGCTTCGGTCCTGTCTGTCTGTGCATGCGCGGGTGGTTGAATCAGGCTGCCCGCATTCTCCACCAAATGTGACAACCACGGGGCGTACTTGCTGCGCCGCATGCAACAGAGAGAGGAATGCACACTGGAAATGATCGAGACCACTCGTAATTCGAGTCCGCTTCTTTATTCGGCACCCTCGTACCATAAAACACAACAAAAAGAATCCTCCCGGTTTAAACCCACGGAAAAATACTTAAGTCCTCCCGGATCGGGGCATGAAATCGTGGCAATTATTCATAGGAGTCTCGTCTTCCTCGTTCGGGTTCTCAGGACTCACCTCCCCCCGTTTCCTGGCCAGCGCTGTGAAGAAAGAGCACACGTTTCTCCCGATCGGCATCCACTACTTTCGGTTTGTGCTCACCTGTAGCATCCCTGGTGCTGATCTCTTCTCCTTGTGTCTGCCAGCTTTTATTCTTTCCCTCCCCAATCAGCCGATGCGTTTCAGCTGTGCCGGTGATTGCTGGGGAGGGAACGTACTGTCGCTCAAGAGCCTGCTTCCGTGCTTCTGGGGGGAGCGGCTTTTTCCGCATCTGCCATCCGTAAGCCCCGGGGTTGCCACAATATATATATATATACACACTGAGGGTATATAAAGTCACCACCCCGCTTTCAAAATGTTCACCTTTTGTTGCCTTATGGCCTTAGCCTTTCTAGCCCACTCTATCAAATACTCCAAAAATAAATACAAATAAACGTATTCGATTTGTTAACAGCAAATCAAATTTTTATTTATTTAAAACAGGGTATGAAGGCCGCACGAGAGGTTCAGTCGGCAAAGGCACTCGCCCGACAACAGCCGGTGCCTATTGAGCTAGAGCTCGACGGCTCGAATCCAGCTCGTGTTATTAGTCGACTGTGACAGGGAGTGCCAGACCTCTTGTGTTAGAGGTGTAGCGACCACGGTAGAGAAGAGACGGGAGGAGAGTGGTCGTACTTTCTCTCACCCTCCCTGATTACGATGGTGGTAGTCGTAACGAGAAGCCGAGATGCATTAGCACAATTACAAAGTCGAGGTGAAAAACAATTGGGGATTTAGTAAAGAACGAGCAGATTTTGAATTGTGTAAATAGGACCAAGCATATAGAGGAAGGAAGCTATAACACTGTGTTTGGTTCGTCTCCTGTATACATTCCAAATGACTGGCTTGTATGTAAATATTGTATTATTCATTTATCATTAAAAACTAAAATAAAATGTATTAAAAGTACTTCCTCTTTAAGAGTGAACCCTGCCTTTCACGTTTTCAAGATGACGTCACGTTAGAGATGGCTACCGGCTCTTGTGGCTAAAGCAAAGGGAGGGGGCACGAGGGGGACCGATTGGGCAGTTGTATACACTGCCGAAAACTTTTCGCGTTTATTTTATTTTCCAATCAATTTTTTAACGAAACTGCCCTTCATCTAAAGGGTATTGTGACTCTTATCCTGTCTCCATTTCTAAGGGAGGAGGTCATCCGTCTGGCTTTCCAAGGCGAAAGACAGATTAAAGACAACCGGTTCCCTTGCTAACAGAGATTTGTCTCGCTTTCGACCGTCTATCAACTTTTTTGCCGTTTATTTTTGGATTTAATGAAATGCGACTGAAAGTTTTTTTTAAATAATTGTAATTTTTTAATCCGACTCTTAACTCTTTTTTAAAGTGCATTGCGTTCCCAACCAACTTTTTCCACTTTAACCTCCATAGGCTGGCTTTTTTTGTGTCCCGTCCTTACTAATGTGATGAAAGGGGTCAGTGCCAGGTCACCAAAGCGGGGTGAATATAACGAATAAACTTTTTTCTGAATTTATAATTTCGTTAAATTGACACCTTTGGACATGGGGATTCTTAAACCTGATTGCGTGGATTAAATCCAGAAGAGGAAAGGTGTTGTTTTTTTCGTTTACTGAAAGGTAAGGGAAAATAAGAGGTTGCAAACATATAATCACTACAACTAAAAAAGTTATTGACAAATGTGTCACGTTAGTAAATTCTAAACTAATTAATTGGCAGATTGACCGACTGACTTTTGTTCGTTTGCGCGTTGGGTAATTTGTGCTAAATGCTGGTGTTCTGAGATTGGTGGAGAGTATGTTTTCCGGCAACTGTAATCTGTAGGAAATTATTTTACCACCAAGTTTCAAGTCTGCTTTGTCTGTGCATTTGACATGATGGCTTTCAAAAACTACATTTTAATTTTACATTTGGTTCAAATGTTTGGTGCTAGTAATGGCTGCGAAGTAGCCACATGTGATCATTTCTTGGGGAGCTAGCTATTGTTTTCATTTTCTTACATTTATTTCAGTATTTTGATAGTAAGTGAAGTAAATCCAAAACAGGGTTTTCCCCGATCCCTTTGCCAATGGTTGGCATTTTTTCTGACGTGTGTAGCGGGGAATTTTTATTTTTTGTGGTTGTGGGGGGTTCTATCTTTAGAAGTTGGAGAGAGTGTAGGTATGCGTTGCCGTGACGAGGTCCCGGTAGTGCACACGCAGGGCGTAGCGACCGGAGACGGATGCTGGACTGACTGGGCCTGCATTGTGACAGCTGGAGCGGCGGCCGCCGGGGAGAGAAGAGCATTCATTAGCACATTCCACAGCCGGGCCTTCTCTCTCATTTCGGTTCAGTGTCTATACTTTGTTGTCATGACATATAGGCTGCACACAATTATTTAACAAAATAAAATAACAATGTAAAAAAGTTTGCGTGTAATTCTTAATAACCACGTCAAGCGTTGACATTTTGCTACTGGGTTTTTAGTTCCTTTCATTTAAAAAAAACAAAACGTTTTTTTCCCCAATCTGAACGGCTCGGGATTTTTGTTGTCAAGTGTGTGGTAACTATATGTCCAAGCTGTCTTTAATGGGTTCCTAAACCATCGGTTATGGTATGGGGTACTTTTTGTTAGTTTTTTTTGTTTATATCGATGGTTCAATAATTTAAAGAAACGACTTCAACGGCCAATCGATGTTGCCTTTACGGTCTATTGTGTGTTGTAACCCGTGTGCCAAAGGTTGACACAGTGATATACTTTCCGTTTTGAAACCTCAATATTGATTGGGAAAATATGTATGTCTTACGACACACTAATTTATTTCTAGAACGATATACCATAAATGAAATGAACATGCATAAACACCTAAATGCCCCTGAATCGGCTTGGGTTAGATGGCTTAAATAGTGTTTATGCATAAGTGCAATTAAATTCTCAGTGTTGGGAGACTTGCATAGCTTACAATCTTACTGGCATAATTTATACAAATTGATGTTTTCTTCTTGTATTATTCTTCTAAGGTCAATTATCTCTCTCAAGGTACATCTTCAGACTTGTATCTCAGATTGGAACCTGAAGCCTGCCCGTACACTGCTTTGAAACAGCTGTGATTAATTTGATCCGGAGTCATGTGCATTCTGTTACATGGCAACCAGTGAAGCAGCAGCATGAGAGGGTAAACTGCAGAGGAAGTATGTGCCTCTCCTCCAGTCACGCTGGACCTCTCTAACAGGCTGTGTAAACTGCACTGGCGGCTCAAATGTGATTGGATCAGGAGAGACCAGTTGGACCTCCTCACTCTGCCCGTTTGCGATGGCACTATTTGTGATATTGAGCCGAGGTACATTAGACAATTGACCATTACAAATTGAGACTCAGAGTGGACTGCAAGCTAATATGGCTTTATTAAAAATAAAAACCTTTTCATGTAATTTTCATACCATATTAATCTTAAACTACCCTGTATGGGGTTACATATTTTTTTTGTAAAACAAAAATGTATTCCAAATTCGTCGCTCAGTATCTCTAATTCCACCTGTCCTGCCGAACATTGGCCTAGGGAGGATTACTACACGCAGTTGTTCTGCATTCAAAGTTAACCCTATTATTACGAGCTGTTTCACCACCAGTCTATTGTTCTATACACATTATACTGGGTTTGACCGGCAGTGATATGGGGTTATTGCTCATTCCAAGATGGCTGTTTTGGCGTTTTTCAATGCTAGTGAAATAGTAAATGCCTCATTTCTCTATTCATATCTTTCAAAAACCTAACTGTATTTATGGGGTAGGCCTAATTACTTCAATACCACAAGCAAAGGGGTCAATACCACGAGCAAAAAGGCCATCACAACATTTGGCCTCTGATTTTAATAGACTTAACATTTTGACAAATTTGGCTTATATAAAATAAAATGATGGTGCGTTTAAAAACTTGAATAAATATTCAAAGGGGTATTATAAATATAATCGTATATTTCAGTAAGACAATTTGCACGCCTATATAGCTGGTTTGTTTGTTGAGGTGAAGGTGCTTTGATTATTTCTGCTGGCACTGTCAGGTTTGCGGTCTTTGCCCTTCACTTTCGTTTTATTGTCTAGAGAGTCATTGCTATCGGTTTTAAAGCAACTTATCAGACTAAATCACAGCTTGTGGTGATGGTCTCTGAGGTTCAGCGGCGTTTTCTTTGAAGAAAACCTTCAGTGCCTTTTGGAGCAATTTCTCATTGAACATTGAAATTGGTTTTAGAAGCTTCTGGGAATGTCTGATGAGCATTGGGATATTAATTGCATTGGAGGTTTGGAGGGGCTGTCACCTTTTTTTTATTTATTCTTTTCCCCCCAAGGATAATGTACTGGGGATGGGCTGGTTTTGGGTGACCTGCTATTGGTGTGCAAATCTGCATGTGTTCCTGGTTGCATACTTGCAAGTTGGTCTCAAAGGTTGAACCATGTGCTTATCACAAACTTTTTATGCCAAAGTGCTTTTGCTCTTAAGTTTTCCTTGTCTGTGACATTTTGCTTCTGTATTCCTGATATCCTGTATTCCTGATTTTCTTTTCCTATGTGCCCTTGTAGTGTATAACAAATAAAGTCTTGTAAAAGGGAACTAAAGGGGATTGTATCCATATTAGGATTGAGAATAGTCTTTGAATTTATAGAAGATTACGCTCTTGGAAAATATGCCATAAGAGACCGATTTTTCTCATAAAAAAAAATTAAGAGGAGATTAGATTCCTGGACACAGTTTAGATCTGTGAAATAAATAATGTGGAAAGGAAACTTAACTCTTTGTTTTACATGAAAAAAGTTTCAAAAGTTTAGTCTTTGTTTGGAAAGTTTTAATTGCCTCAGCTGAGACAATTACAATTTCAGTAGGCCTGTTGTATATTATAGAACATTGTGTACCTGTTATTTTTTCTGAGCAAGGTTTGCTGGACATTTCTTTTTAAACATTAATATTCATTCGTACCGTGTGTGCTGTAGTTCAATGAACAAAATTGTCTACTGGTTCTCGGCAGTCTGGTTGCTGTTAAATCCTTGCTTTGTGTAATGGGTAGCTACTTTAGTAACGTACATTTCTGCTTGTTTAATCAATTTTGAAGTAGACTTCACCTACCCTCATTCACATTTTGTCACTCTGCTGACTCTGCCCACTTTGCAACTGGAAATGAAGTCCCCCATACCCCCGTCCCCCCCGCCCTCCCCAATCTGCACGCAGAAGTATAATTCGTGTTGCCGGAGTGTGTCTCTGTATTTTGCATGAGTGCGTGTGACTGTATTTTTTTATCTCTCTGTGTTAGCATGCAAGAGTACAGCTGTACATCGTGTTTGGCCTGAGGGCTCGTGTTTGCCACCCCCATTCTCCTGGAACTCACCTGCTACTGGCTTCTCTGTCTTCTAAGTTTGGGATCTTAGAAGAAACGCAGGCCTGTTTATTGTTTACTCACAGACCAGCAAAAATATTTTAACGTGCAGGACAGCGTTACAGGAAATGTGGGTCAGTAGAGATCTAGGGCTGACTAAGTTTTAAGGGTTTCAGCGCGCAAGTTTGTGTCTCCATCGAGCGCAATGACTCCCTCCACCCTGTTTGCCTAGGGAGGTTGAGAACATGACTCTTGAGATTACGTTTAGAGCATTTGATCAGATCACTCAAATTAGGCCTGGCTTTCATCCCACGGTGTTGGCGGGTCAGTAGTACCAGGCACCTGGTTATTCTGTGCTCCTGAGAGATAATGAGTGTTCTGTCTGAACCAGGTTTCCCTTCCAATGTACTTGCGTACTGCACAGGTTATTTCTTTTTTGGCTGCTGAGGCAGTGTCGGCAGTCTGGCAGCAGAGAGGATTTAACTTTTCCCTCACGTGGAAGGCCTTACACCCAGTCGCGGTCCGTTTGCGCATCACATGCTTTCTGGCTAAATGTTCAGGCACACATGTTGCACTGTCAACCCAGCTGAGGTAAGGATTTGGTCCCCATGCAGCAGAGCTACAGGCTGTCCACTAGTTTACAAAGGGGCCCGCTGCCTGGTCACAAGTCCTGAATGAAGTCTCTGGTCGTCATCTTCACCTCTGGAGCATATCACTTTGTGCAGACACATTCCAGTACACCCCCCCCCCCCTTCTTCACTGTATTTGTCTTTTGATGTTACTAAGGCAACAGGGATGTTTTTTTAAGCATGCCTTGTTCTCCCCTTGCCCTCTCTCTCTCTCTGTCTCTGGACACACAGTCCTTTCATTGTTGGCGCTGAGGAGAATCTGTGTACTGGAACAGGAAACCAGCTCCATCAGCCTGTCAAACGTAGTAGTGGTAAGCGCTTCACCTCCCCCTCTGTTCCCCCCAGCAGGAACCTCTAGCCCTGGACAGGGCAGGCGCATGCCTCCAGGACGGTGACCACTTGTACGTGTTGGGTAGCAACATCAGGCATGTTCAGTTCTGGCGGCCCAGGACCCAGGCCTCGGCTGACCCACAGGCATGATTCATAATGAAACTCCCTTCAGCTTGTTTCTCTTACATAGGCAGCGCCTGCGTTGCTGCCACATTCTTGCCCAGATCGCTGTCTGAGTTTCTGTACTGGTCCCCTGCACGTTCCTGGTGAAACCTGAAACAACGTCTAGACACATCCACCCCAATAGATTTCCACAAGAATTTTTCAAATAGTATTGAATGCAGTTGGATAAACTGAATCGGGGTAGCTGCTGCTTTCTTGGCTTGGTAATGAAGAATAAGCAACTTTAAAGCCGTGTTTAGGTGGACCTCTGGTTCATTCAATATTAACTTTTCTTAAGGGCTTGGCATTTTGGAGAACCAGTCTGGTCCGCAAACGACCAGCCAGTTTTATTATCTGTGGAGATGCAACATAGAGATTTGATGGTGAAAGTAATGATTCTTCACTTGGCCTTGGGCCCCCATGCACTCAAGGATAAAGATGGAAATCGGCTTGCAGTGTTGGAGGCCAGAAAGGTTTTGCACACTGTGGAATTCTCCCTGGCACCACAGAAACTGGCATTTTAGAGTTGGCTGATCAAGGATGACGCTCCCAGGTAATCTGAGGGCCTCAGGGCTGTGCTTCCTCTAAAAACACCTGTGCTCCGTCCTTTGGGCTAGTCTCAACAGTTCCACTCGCGGCATTCCTCATTCTTTCACGTTCTTCGCATTCCAGAAGCTTCGGACGATGATTTCAGCTCAGCAGACTACCCAGGAAGGACTGTACCATTGCAAAGTGTGATGATAAGCCTGGTCCCTGTTGAAAACGGAGCCCTTTGTAACAAATGCATGTTCGCCTGAAACTGGTTGCGAGATGCAGAGAATCCATTTTTGCGGCTTAGCTGAGATCTGGTGGTAGGACGAGGAAATGGCAGAGCTGATAGGAGGGGGGACCTCCTTTTGAAAAAAATTTTTTTGATGCAGACAATAAAAAGTTTTAGTGCTTTTTCCACCACTGATGTCACCACTTCCATTCTCTCTTTCCCGACTGCTCTCTGCCTTCTTTGCATTCTCATCATAAAGGCCATTATAGGCCCAGAGGCTTAAAACAGGTTTTTAATTATATCTGTGTTGGATAAATGTTGCGAACCTGGAAGTGTTACGCCGATTAAGCTATGCAATCGTTCAGGCATAAACGGTCTCGGTGACTAAATAACAATTATTTAATGCATAATTGTTGGGTGTACAATAGCTGCTGTTAGAAACCCGTGTGACTTGTTGAAATGAACGGCCTTTCTGCTCACACTGCCAAACGACGGACTCGAATAACAAGATTTTTGTTAAGTTATTAATTATAGCATTGAAACCTACAATCCCCTGGGGTTCATGGTTGAGAGAGAAAACAGACTGAATTAAGCAATCCAGACATGAAAATGAGGATCAGTCTGGGGCACTACCATACAATTTGCAATATAAAAGCTCACTGCTGATGCAGATATTTACAATATAATTTTATTGTAGTCGTTTGTGATTTCTTTAGTGCGTTTCGTGCTCCTCATTGGTGGATGAGTTGCTGTGGGTCTCAGCTGTTTGGTCTTTTTCCTACAGGTCTCTGTCGCCAAGCCTCCCTGACCGAAATGGCGTCCGCCTCCGTGAAGGTGGCGGTCAGGGTGCGACCTTTCAACTCCCGCGAGACCTCCCGCGATTCCAAGTGCGTCGTCCAGATGCAGGGAAACTCCACCTGTAAGTAACCTACCCCGCCTGGCTCCCTCCCGTCCAGTGGATAAACACCAGTGAGTTGATGAGCTGGTGCCCATGCAGTGGTAATGAGTGGCTGTTGGGACTTCGAGGGAGGATTGAGATGTCAGGGAATGAAACGCGCTCTTCCCACTAATCTGGGGGGTGGTTAGCTTGGGCTGCTTTGATTTATCTGCTAGGTCCTCTTCCCACTATTTTTAGTCCGGGCTAATGGAACTCTCCTGCCTAGTTCATGAAAAAAACGACACAATTGGCGACTGGCCAAAAGCTGTTTCTGTTTGGAGCTCGGCTCATGCCTGTTGTACAGGGAGGTTTGACGGACAGGCCCTGACCATGATGCACTTTCCGTTTACGAGCACTGTGCTGGCTATCAGTAATAGGAGGGATTTAGACCCATTGAAACCAATATTACTCAGGAACGTGCCTATGGGTAAGCAGTCATTCAGATGCCATGTCCTGGAGGGCAACATAACTTTTACAGGAACGTACACAGGGCTGAAAGCATGCAGGGAAAATACAGGGCCCTTACTGGTGACGGTATGAATAACTGGCTCATTACAACCACGCTGATTAACTGTTTTATTTTAAGTACTTCTTTAAAAACCGAGGACCTAGTGTGAATTTAAAAATAATTCAGGATAAACACTGCACACGGCGTCCTGTGCCTGTAGATGTGGGATGAAAATCTGAGTCCCCTCCCACGTGGGTGGAGGTCAGATGGAGCAACCCTGATCATGGCATGTTTTTTTTCTCATCCGCCCCTCATCCCTCCTGCGTGTGGTGGCAGATCCCGGCGAAACCCTACACACGTTCCCTTCCCTTCCCTTCCCTTCCCTTCCCTTCCCTTCCCTTCCCTTCCCTTCGCTCGCAACTGATATTTGCTCGACATTCCCGCAACGCCGCTTGGATCACTCCTCTCCCTTGTTCCCCTTCGCTGACGGTCCCACGTGCAACTCCCAGACCTGGAAAATGGTTTGACTTTGAGCAGAACCTGTTCAGTTCATGTTCACATTCGCGATCTACAAAAGGGGAACACTCCTAGTTGGGTATATAGCATTTAACTGCATTTACTAACAGGCAATAATTTGTCATTCCGTTAATCGAATTGTTCCTGAATGAAATTTACAGCCCCCATTATTTTTGTATTAATCACGTTTCAGTGCGCTGTAAGAAAATGAGTAGAGGATTTATAATCAACTCCAGCTGTTTATTTAATGTTCTTTTAACGCTTTATTAATTGATGAAACAATCTTGAACCCTCTTATTCAATCCCATGCTGGATACCGCATGGGATCGACACTTGCGTTCGAATGTCTGCGCTTTGTGTGCTTTAGCGGAACCTGTCCTCGGCGTTAGAATATGCTACTGCACAGCTTAGCTTAAAAATGATTACATAAGTTTTAAAGGTTGGATTACGGTTGCCGCTGAAGAAGCGCGGGTCCTTTCTGCTCCACTTTAGGGTAGGTCTAGCTGTGAACCACCCGATCCCTCCAAACGGAACGCTCGGTATTCTACAGGGGGCTGCCACCCCAAACACAGCGCCCTAGTGGCTCTGCAATAGGCTGCTTACGCCTCATGGAATGGATGAAATGCGTGGCGTTCCATGTGCAGATTGAATCCACTAGTGTGTCCATGCCGGAGGTTTGGCGCTTTGGGGCAACTGTGCATGCCTGGCATGGTTTGGTACCAAGCCCCTTCAGCTCGGAGGAGGATACAGAATCCCGCCGTTCTCCTGCTTTTTTACCGTCGGACAGGAGGAGGCCGAGCCTCTCTTCTCTCCTCTTCCTACGGGGACGTGTGTGTGGGCGTGTGAGTGTGGATGAGTGATGCGTTGTGTCAGAACATAGCGGTTCTGCTTGCCTTTTTGCTGTTTTACTTACTCACTCACACACACACACACACACACAGATCGAGAGCGAAATTATTCTGCTGAGGGTTTATGCGTCTCTGACTGGGATCCCATGTATTTGCATACAGGGGTATGAGCAGTTGCTGTGTTAGTCAGCGTCTAAGCGAAAGCGTCATTTTATTTTCGGATTTGTTTAATTGGAAGTGCCATGTTATCAGTTTCAATAGTGCTGTGTACAGCTGCATTTGAACCTAAGAAATCCCAAGCAGTGTAATTAGTGGGCTTTCCATGCACTAGGTACCGAACACTCACGTGGAAATCGCACTGGCGGTGTACGTGTGCGTGCAAGATGGAATGTGTCGGGCCACGAGGGAGAGCTTGGAAGAACATAAGATCAGACGTGTGCGTTTTCGCTGCGAACCAGATGGGATAAATGAATAAATAAATGGCCTTGCTGTGTTCAGTGACTCGGCACACGTGTTGGAGGCTGAGAAAGAACAGGCCAGGTTGGGTTAGTGACGGGCCTCAGTGGGAAGATGGGGGAGCGGTCCGGCCAGTTGAGCCCGCCCCCTCCGTCTAAAAATAGAGGCGGGTAAGGGAGTGGAGCTCAGCCATGCTCTGTGCAGTGGTCTCGTCTCTGTGACAACGGGTCTCAACACTTGCATACAGTACTCTGAGAAAGTGTTCGCCTCCTGTCTGATTTTCGACACTGAAGTTACCAGAACTTAACACTGGGCACCCTGAGTGAACAAATAACAAAATCTGGATGCTTGTTTAATGAATTTCATTTCATTTATACAAAGCCCGGGTGCTGGCAATCCTGATGAGATGAGCGTTGTTTAATTTTCTTCCCCTCAGTGAGCTGTGGTTTCTGCCTTGCTACTCTGCCAGGAATCTCGTTTTTGTTTAGCAGTGTCTGTCTTTTTGATGTTGGAGTCACCAACTCCGCCCATCGCCAAGGCCAGAGAGCCCTGCAGGTGTTGTTCTAGGGTTCTTTGTGACTTCCGTGGCAATTTTACGACTTGCTCTTGAAGAGGTTTTGGCAGGACGGCCGGTTCTGGGAAGGATTCGCTGCTGTGCTGAACCTTCTCCATTTTGGGCAATATGGCTCATACGTCAAAGAAATGTCCTTGTATCCCCGTCCAGACTGGTGGGCAACTTAAACCAGAGGTCTTCCAGAGGGAGGTTCTTTTGATCAGGACATGACTTCACTCTGATCTAATTAAAGTTAATCGGATTTGAATTGGTCAGCACTGTCCCAAACCAGGCCTGATTAAGTACTCAAGCAACTGTTATCCTTTAATTAGGTTTAATTAAATGAAGATTGCATGTTTGATTAACTTTTCCTCTCAGACTATACACTACTACAACCTACAAGTAGATCTGACCAAATTCTATGTAAAAAATGCAGAAAATCAGACACAAAATCTTGTTTTTTGATACAGTGTGTACCGTGTGTCTGCATTTGGGAGCATGTTGCCTCAATCCCAGAATGCCCTGCTACGTGCAGTCCATGGCTAAAATAGTCACATACTCTGTTCCTGAGAACCAGGCAAATCTTGCTCGCCCGCTCACTCACTCAAATTAATATACTCACTCATTTGTTTATGCGCTCATTCTCTCTGTCACTAGGTACCTCAATGATTCCAGACAGATTTTTTTGGAGCCCTGCAAGTATGAACCCAGTTTTGATACAGGATTCAGTCAGTGTCTACTCCAGAGTTACTGGTTGCTTATAATTCTAGTGTTGGCACCCGATGTTCCATCCATAACCTCCCATCAGCAATGTATCCTTTGATACGAGGAGCAGTAATAAGCCTCCAGGCTTATCACCTTGCTGTGAATTATTTACCGTAATTACCATAAGTGTGAGACTTCTCCCTGGCCTTGCCTGACTACATAGTTACTGTTGCTTTGTTGCAGGCATCTCCAACCCCAAACAGCCCAAAGATGCACCCAAAAACTTCACCTTTGACCATTCCTACTGGTCTCATTCATCGGTAAGCACCTTGCAGCCTTGGTTGTCCTGAGTGTTGAGTGTCTGAGCTGCCTGACACAGCTACTATTATTCATAAGTATTATTATTCATTTTACTGTCAATCTATTTGATTTAGCTTTACGTAGCTACATGGTTTGAATATGTAAAATGTATTTAATGTAGATTGATAGGAACTATGTATGGAAATGCATTAATATCTCTCTCTCTCTCTCTCTGTGCAGCCTGATGACCCAGCCTTTGCCTCTCAGCGGCAGGTATACCTAGACATTGGGGAGGAAATGCTGCTGCACGCATTCGAGGGCTACAATGTCTGCATCTTCGCTTACGGACAGACCGGCGCTGGCAAGTCCTACACAATGATGGGCAAGCAGGAGGCACCTGACCAGCAGGGGATCATCCCACAGGTGGAACTTTGACATTGTGGAGAGGCTGTGTGTGTGTGTGTGTGTGTGTGTGTGTGTGTGTGTGTGTGTGTGCGCGTGCGCGCGTGCGTGGGGCATTGTGGGA
>JAOVYW010004006.1:0-13512 GCA_025775045.1 Hiodon tergisus | reverse complement strand
TGATTCCTGTTAAACGGTGTCGGTCTCGTGCTTGAATCCGCGCAGAGAAGTAGCACTCCGAAAAACGCTACAATATGATTTACAGTCTATAATATACATGATTCATAAATTGTTCAAATGGTGAGCACAGTTCCCCCGCTCCTCTTACAGAATGTATTACATGCTATCGGTTTTATGTGTGAAAGTTATGAAATTACACAGTACTTCCCTCTCAGTTGTAGTATACAGTAAATTAAAACACAAAAAACACAACAAAAAAAAAACACAGGAACTGCCTGCAATGTTTTGGAATATTTAAAAGGGAGAAGGTAGATCTACACAGGGATTTAGTTGGTTTGATGCAAGACTGTGTGGTCATTTGGGATTTATACTTCTTAGACGGGACAGAAATGTGTATGTTTTATATTTGTTTGATTAGGCTCAACAAGGCTGGCTTTTGCTTGTTTGTTTTCCTCTACTTTTTCAGCCCTTGCTTTAAGAAATAAAGGCTGTAAACTGGCACCCATGTTCTCTCTGTCTGATTATTTAAGAGCCAAACTTGTACCAATGTGCCAAACGGAATAAACGCTCAGTCTTAATTGTTTCTCTGTAATTATACTAAAATAGTTGGCCTGCTATCAAAGACCACAGACACCTACAGTCGATGGAGTTTATCTTGCACTTCTAACACCTACTAATATCACGCTTTGGTCCATAAGGACCATAAAATAAAAACATTTAAACTGTTTATAAATGTTTTCCAACTTTTTTGAACATAGTCACACTATCCCATCATATTTAAACCACAGTTATATGGATGAAACAAAAAACTGCAGAGAAAAAACCTGAGTATGTTGATTGAATAAGTCATCCCCAAGGCAATAAAATACGGGAGCACCATTGTGACCAGTAACAACATTTTTTATTCATTCTTTTCTGCAAATTCAAGAATAATTCTCAACTGAAGTCAGAGCTTTTACTTATGCCACTTAAATCTTGTTATTCCTAAGCCACTCACAGTGTATCTTTGGAAAATGTGCTTTGGGTCATTGTTCTGCTGAAAGGTATACTTCTGTCCCAGTTTCAGGTTTCAACTTACTGTAGCTAATTTTCCTCCAGAATTTCCTTAGACACGTGTTGGAGTCCCTGCTGAGGAGGAGCCCCCAGAAGAACCACCACCACACTCGAGAGTAGAAATTATGCCTGGGTAGTGTGTTGGGTTGCCTTTCTGCCGGAAGTAAGACTTTTTAGACCAGAAAAAAAAAGTTCCTGTTTTGTTTTGTCTGACCACAAAAACCTTTTCCCACTGATTTACTTCATCATTTTTCCAAACTCCATTTGGGATTTAGGCGTTTCATTCTTGCGTAACCTCCCGGCGTGCCCCAGACAGTTCCCACCCAGAGGGACTCACTTGTTCTCGTTGCTGGCATCATACCGAGGCATGGGATCTGGGTCATTCCCATTGACGTCGTAGCTGGCCAGCGTGTCCTGAGAGGTGAAGTCTTTATTTTCTTTTTTTCCCCCTTCCCCCATCCCACTCGGGTCACGTGCAGCCTGGGAGAGAAGAGTAGAGCGGTTTTGGTAAAGGTCAGGATCGAAAGCACTTCCCCCGCTTGTCGTCTCGCGTGTTGCAGCCCGTGAAGCAAAATGAATCCAAAGGAAGACGCGATGAGAAGCTGGAAGGGACCGTGGAAGTGAAGACCCAGCAGGAAACATTCAATCACCCCCCCCATCCTGATCTTATCTTCCTCCTGGGCTGTATACAAGCCCCTCCCACATTGCCCAGACCCCGCTGTAATGGCCTCACTTCACTGGTCCTCCTTTTTAGACCAGAAAAAGTTGTTTTGTCTGACCCCAAAACCTTTTCCCACTGATTTACTTCATCATTTTTCCAAACTCCATTTGGGATTTAGGCGTTTCATTCTTGCCATTCTGCCAAAAAATCCAGCTGGGATATTTTGGGATTTACTCCTATCTCAGCAACTGGATGCTGATGCTATTTATAACTCAACAGATATCCCTATGCTGGCTCAGTCTGGAGGGAAACCCTGCCCTAAGCCATTTCTTAATAGTAATTCTGACCATGCTCAAAGTTATATTCAGTATTACCTTTCTACAACTTTTCATAGTTTCCATGTTTTGGTCTTTGCAGGAAGATACCTACCTGACTGAGGAACTTTACAAATAAAGGCGTCTGCATTCTGAAAGCAATAGAACTAATAGAACTAACTGCATCAAAATCACTGTCAAAATTATCTTTTTAACTCATTTAGGTTTACCATAGCAAACAAGTTGAATACTCATGACATACAGACGTATCAGTTAATGTACTATAAATATATTTTTGCTTTGAAAGTGTAGTAATGTGTCAATCAGATATATTCAATTTTCAAAGTATTGCGAAAGCTGTCCAAGGAGGTTGATTTTTTATTGAGAATCTTGTCTGTACCGTTTGACTATTTAACGTTCTGCAGACCTTGTGACTCTTCCTCAAGGCATGTACGAGCTGTAGAAGGGGAGGTAGTTATAATATGGCTAGAAAGTCAGGGTGAAAATACAGAAGACAGTGGGGACCAGGAACGACACGTTACATTATCATGTACTATTCACAAGGTCAAGAAGGGCTGTTTAAAATGTAGTTAGCGCTATGGATCAGCATATGTGACAAATTCTTTGCCTTGCCTCCAGGTAAAAGATTCCTGTAGAGGGGTATACAAAGCCCCACCAAGATTGCAATTTTTAAGAGCATGTTGGTCTTGCATTGGTGTGTCTTCTGCTTATGGATCGTTCCTGATAAATTCCTTTTTATTATTCTAAAGCGAGTTATATCAGTATAATTTCCTGATATTTGTACACAAACACCCAAATGGTTAGTCTGTTGACAATTGGTGACCTACTTCCGGCAGCACACAGAGACAGAGGTGAACTCTACACTATACACTGCACACTGTACATGTGTTAAACCAACCGATTAATTTTTCTATTAGAAATATTTTTCGGTACTGTCGTCAGTTATATATAGGTATGGCAGAGCCTATGGCACCTATTGGAACATGTAACTGTGATAATTCCCATTGTTATTAAAAGAAATCCGGTAATTAACCACAGCGTTAGTAAATTTTGTGTTGACAACAAGCTGTTGGCTCAGCTGGAGAGTGGCATCAGTGGATTTGTATAGAGAATGTAGCTAACCATAGAACAGCTGCTCCAATCCCCACACCTGTGCCCACAGTGCACATAGAAATCTTTATACCTGGGTGTCTATGCTTCACCTCAGTTGGAAACAACAAAAGAGGGCACAGGAGTTCATTTTGCTCACATCCATATTTATTCTGTTTATTTCAACTGGGCACTCATGCATTCTGAAGTATTATATAACCGAGGCAAAAAGCACAATATATATGTTTCTTACAAAGAAAAGGCAGTAGTCGTACTAAATGTGCCTGGTTAAGTTTATTAATAATAAAAGCATATCTGCCAACAACATACAAAAAAAAAGTTCCAATCAGGATTCCTGGAAAACAGATGTTAGTCTGAATGATGTTAAATTTACCCACAAACCGCAAAGTAGAGCAGCTTTGGTTTTCGCATTAAGCAAGACAAAATCAGCTCCCTTCAACAGATTTACCGTAAATTGAAATTATGCTCCTCTTTGGCCTTCTTTTCTCATTTGGATGCACACAGTATATCCCCAAAAGACAAACGACATGTCAGTCCTTGACATTTCCAATGCACCAATTTGTCACTCTTCTTAAAATGTGGCAGCATAAGATCTGGCTTGAGTGACCTATGTTTTAACTAGTGAAATAGGCAAACTGTGAGTATGGAGCCAAACTACAGCCCCTTTAAAAGTCAGCAGCCATCAGAAAGTCTTAAATGACAACATGCAAATATTATTTCGGCAGCGAATCACATTTTAATTTTCTAATATTTGTAAAACCTTTACCGTTCCTGCAAACCTCGCCAAACTTGGTCGGTATATGTCAGGCATTCGTGAACTTAGAAACTGTAAGAATATGGTGCCAATTGGCCACATGGTGACGCTATAGCGAGCAGTTATTGTTAAATGACTTACTTCTGAATCGTGTAACCCAGAGTCACCAAACCAAATCTCCTGCATCCGTTTTTTGCAGAGAAAAATATATCCTGATGGGTGTGGTCTCTTCCAGGATGACAATCCCCCCATCCATAGGTTACAAGCGGTCACTGAATGGTTTGATGAGTCTAAAAATGATGAAAATCTTATGCTATGGCCTTCGCAGTCACCAGATCTCATCCCAATTGAACACCTGTGAGAACACCCACATTTCTGTTGCCAGAAATTTCAAGATCAGTAATGAGTGGCTTGTGAACCCCCTGGGGTTCAAGTAAAGGCTTGTCATCGTTACTCTTCAGGTAAGGGCTAACGTGTATCCCACTCACGAGTGCCAAGCGGGGGGGGGGGAGGGGGCAGCGACCTCCCGCAGGAATTGCCCAGCCAGGCCGGAATCCCGCTCACATATCTCGGGACAATGTCCAGCGGTTCGGAAGGTGAGGTTATTGAGACGCAACACAATATGTGACCTTCACGGAGGCAACTAAAGCTGCTTGGGGCTCAAAGGGGGCTCTGAGGTGAAAGCCCAACACGGTGTTTTCGAAAAACTGATTAGTCGTGAACTAACAAATTCGAGTCTGCACTTGACACCGTTAACAGGGCCCAGGAGGAAAAAAAGACAACTATTACACACTATTCGAGTAACAGTTCGTCACCATGGTAGTGGTGTGCGAGATCCAATTCTTTGGCTTCCAAGCGGGTTCTGATAATTATGACCCTTTCAACAGCTAGAGCCAAGTCATTCACTGATCAGCTGCAAAACTGCGTGCGAAACTTGCTGACTGGGGAAGAACGCCCTGTTGGCAAGGCCACTGTCACTATCTCCACCTACACATGATGGGGGGGTAATAATTTGCAATTCTTATTGGTGTAACGACCTCATGCATTGCGATCAATCGATGACATTTTTTGCCTTTTTTTTTTACTTTTTTGCCACCTCGATCAATGGCTTTGATTTGGTCCACCCCCAAGTACCAATCCCTGTAAAACGTGCTAATTAGAATTATTTCTGTTTAAAGATGGCAGCTTTGAGCCAATGGAAGGATCAATAACATGCTAATAATTGGCTTGCTTTGTTCTATTCACCTGAAACGTGTCACCACACGAAGACCATGTACTGAGTCAGACGTTGTTCACATCTCAGGAAACTGCGTGCATGGCTTTAACCCCCTTCATCGCTGCTCACAGCTATATTTATTAGCTTGGGCGCATGAAAGTCTTGAACTCTCACTAAAGCTTTCTTAATATTAGCATGCTTGCTAAGACTGTGTTAATTCAGAGTAAGAATAAAAAAGCATTCAAAAGGTAACTTTATCCATGTGTACTGATATGTTGGTACATCTTTATGACAAAAACAAATTGCCATGTATTTTACTGATAGCACATGTTATGATATTGTAGCGACCTGAGGTCCATGTTGCACAAAGAGGAGTAGACAGCATTTCCATTATTAAACAACAGTTTGTTAACAAACAGTTTACCCTAGGGTTGTCGGCCACTCAGCTAGCTAGCTAGTGAAATCATTAAATTAACTAACCGATGTGAGAGGGGGAGCAGTGAGGTATTCTCCAAGCCATTGTATGTACAGAGCTGATCACCATCATTACACAATTAATGTCTGGTTGTTAGTGCTCGCCATGTTGTAGAATGTTAAAGCTTCCTGTATTGAGGCAGTGTTATGTCTAACCACACAAATGAGTTTGTACACAGACTTAAATTCTAGTTCAAAAACGTTCCCAAAGCAATACAAAATGTAATTAATGAAAATATAGGTTAAAAGAGTTTCATGAATATATGGGTTTCGGTCAGCCTGGCATAGGGTGGGGAAGTGGACATGACTGAGACAGTGGGAGTGGCCAGTGGGGCCACTCCCACTTCTAAGGGCCTCATTTACACCCCTGAGTGTGGTTATTAAGGGGACAGTTTAGCATTAACTTTTTTTGGTTTGTTTTATGTTTGGGTGTTTATGGTGTGCATCCAGTTTATATTTAGTACTTTAAAAGGATTTTATTTTTTATTTTTTTAAATATAACATAAAAAACATTGTATTTCTCTGTATGTAAAGCGTCTTTGTGATGTGGAAACATGTGAAAAGCGCATTATAAAAATAAATTGATTGATTGATTGATACTTACTAGTGGGCTGTAGTTTCAATGTGCCAAATTTCATAACTTTAAATGCGGTTCTAGGGGCTGCCAAAGACTCCTGTGGAACAAGTATAATATTAATAATAAGAATAATAAGAATAATAATAATAACAGTAATTATTATTCTTATTATTATTCCTCCTGACTGAGGAATCCTAATAATTCAATGGTTTTCAAGGGAAATTAAGTATTATTATCAAAGGATTTTTTCTATAAATGTGTTTCTATGAGTAAGGTGTTCTTACATTATTTAAATGTTCTCATATTACAAGCATAGCAATTCTCATACTGGAAAAATATTTTTTTAAATTATATCATTATATTAGGTAAGAGAAAATATTGAATATTTTCATAAAAAAATAAAAAAATTAGAATTGTAAAATTTCCAGTCAAATAGCAAGTTCCTGTAACAACTTTTTAACTACAATAACCGGTAGAGCTTAGCTTGTCTTAGCAGCGCTTTTCGACAGATGCTACAAAAACAACTTAGGAGTTCGACGGGTCAAATTTGTGTAAGAAGAGTGATTTGTATAATACTCTAAGGCAGATGGAGCTGCTTCCTATTATCCTCCAGCGCTGTGTGGCAGGATTTTTAAATTTGCAGAATTTTAGCCCAATGGATACACTACATGGTAAATACATGGTATTTAGGCTAAATTACTGCAACTTTCAAACCTTTGTGAGGGCAAATTAATCAGAAGATGACGATACGCTTGACTGCAGAGGTGAGTTGGATAAGTTGTGGAAATGTATGCTTTTTTTTTGTCAGAGTAGTGTAATAATGTTCCTGAACTTTCAGAGTAGACGTGTACGGTTGGCTGAACCTTGTGATTCTGGCAACCTTAATTATCCATTTGAATTACCTCAGTTTCAGTGACCTCAGATGTGAAGGCCTTTTAGACAAAAATGAAAACTCTTCCAACACCACCTCTTCCCCTCCAGTGATCAGTCCTCCATTCCCTTCTGACAGTTTGGGAAGTGCAAACCTAGGATCCCAAAATGCCAGCAAAATTTGGCTGGACGACAATTCCTTTGTTAGGAACTTGGATAATGTACCTGCCTCTCTTCAAATAAAACATTTCGATCCACACAACCCTTCTCAGTTAAAGGACATTTCCCGAGAAGTTTTATTTCTTGCTGCCCAGGCTTAAAAAATCATAAGCAATTGCCCCGGAGAAATGTGAACAGTTTTAAGCACATACAAACCAACGTAGAACAAAAACAGAATAAATCCAAACAGTGGTCCTGCATAACAGATGGCCGACTGAATACTATACATGTATCACAATGACTGTATCACACCTTGAGCTGAGTTCAATGGTTATTTAACTTACACTGAATGATAATTAGCGTGTTATGTTTTTTTTGTAACAAAATGTCTTTCAGTTATATAAGAAATTATTTGTTTTGTTTGACCCATGTAAGGTTATTCTTTTGTTTGTGCGGCCTTGTGGATACAAACAGGTGAAGCACAGCAGAGGTACCAGAAATAAACATTAGCGTAGACTGGAAGAACGGTTTCTGAATCATCATCAGCATCTACCTACAGTACATTTATTTTAACATATCCAGTCTCT
The DNA here is from genome assembly GCA_025775045.1 of Hiodon tergisus. NCBI lineage: Eukaryota > Metazoa > Chordata > Actinopteri > Hiodontiformes > Hiodontidae > Hiodon > Hiodon tergisus. Next base: position 5,716 of record JAOVYW010004006.1, on the reverse strand, counting down.
TACTTTCTGGTTGGGGTTTTATCCTGACACACATTAAATACATGTGTCTAATGTGTAAGTAGGAGCCTAATATGGTCATTTTTCATTAATCCTAATTTGCAAAAAAAACCAGTACCTCTGGTTCAAAAGGATTTAAAGCACTTATTTTTCCTTTTTCCAAATCTTTCCTTGGTCCTTTTAACCCTGCTAATGAAAGCAAACAAAACAATCAGATATAGTTACCGACTTGTGTAGCAAGCGTACACAGGCTGCTCCACTAACATTAATTCATTAAAATAAAAAAAAACTGGACCCTTAACCTTAGGATTTACAATACAACCAACCATTAACTAAACAAGAAACCTTTTTTTCTTTTCTTTGAACAGCCATAGTGACACCAGGCGACACATACACAAATAAGAACAGGGGATTCAAAATGAACATTTCTCTCTTGGCAGGTTTGTTAGTGCCATATTCTTTAAATTTTTTAATAATGGATTTAATGGTGCTCAGTGGGATTTTCAAAGTTTGTGATTTTTTTAAATAACCCAACCCTGATCTGTACTTCTCCATAACTTTTCCCCTGATGTGTTTGGAGAGCTCCTTGGTCTTCATGGTGCACCTGGCTTAGTGGTGATGCAGACTCTGGGGCCTTTCAGAACAGGTGTAAATATACTGAGATCATGTGACAGATCATGTGACAAGGATGGACACACAGGTGGACTTTATTGAAGTAATTATGTAACTTCTGGAGGTAATTGGTAGGACCTGATCTTATTTAGGGGTTTCATAGCAAAGGAAAAAAATACATATGAACGCTCAACTTTCTTTTTTAGAGTTATCTTTTTCATTTCACTTCACCAATTTGGACTATTTTGTGTAAGTCCATTACATAAAATCCTACATAAAAATCTATTTAAATTACAGGTTGTAATGCAACACAATAGGAAAAACACCAAGGGGGATAAATACTTTTGCTCGGCACTGTACATATAGATTGGGGTTAACGTCTAGGGCGTTTCCCAATGCAGGTCTGGCTACACTTAACACATTAATCATAAATTCTCTCCCTGAGCTGCTCGTTATCAATCTGGGGTTGCTGTAACCTCTATAACCCAGATTGGCAATGGAAACTAAACACAAAGAGGGGAAAATATCTAGGTTAAAACAATAAATAAATCACAAAGCTATGCAGTTTTCTCCAGCTGAAACAAGTGCAGGTCCCTCTTGAGTCTTCGGGATTGAAAGTACAGGTATATGAAAAGAGAGAATAGAAAAAGAATAAAAAATAAAAACATTCTATTTCTGAGAGACCCAGTATGGTATAGTAGTAAGGAGTGATCAGGATCTCTAAGCTCCCTAGTAGAAACATAAAAAAATTAGGTAAATGGAAGGACAACCATATTTACAACTTCACCTCACTGGAATGTAAAGTAAAGGACGGGCCGAGATCGACGCATACAATTACCCTGAGGGTGTCTCATGACCTCAACCTATAGTGATCAATCGCCTATATAGGAGTTTGCACAGCTATTGCAGTATTGCTTGAGAAGCATGATATGCTATGGGGCAAAACCAAAAACATTATGGAGCAAACCTTGTTTTCAAATTCTGTTTAGATATACAGGTATGGGGAAATGCATTCATTCACCTACATTCAGGTTAACAGCTGGTGAGTGGTAGCTATAAATATAATCTTAATAGCATTGTAAATGTAACGTGGAAGAATGCATGATGGTATGATGACAATCCTGGCATTGGATTGGTTGATAAATTATTAAGAGAATAAAATAGAGTCAGGTGCCATGCAAGGAATTCACATGCACCGCAAATATGCATAGAGTTTTCTGCGTTCTGAACTCTGTGGACATGTGTGCATCCCAAAATAATAAATACTTACAGAAAATAAAGAAAGCCCTTTAACATTAGAAACAATATATTAAACAATATAAACAATATATTATATCCCAACCCTAACAATGTTTTTTATCTTGCATTAGGTTGCATTGTCATACATATATGTCATATTTGCATCTAAGATGCTTGCATATTTTCGCATCTTGCAGAATACATGAGCACCACCAGAACCAGATACAACATAGATGGCATGTTTAAATACAATACAGGCCAACCTGCATGGCAAGATTTCAACAGTTATCCTTAGTAAACTTAATAATCTGCTCTGCAATTTCAGCAATAGACAAATAAGTTGTGGGGGAAAAAAAAAAATATATATATATTCTATATATTTTAATTGATGGTGCTAGCCTAATCTAAAGCCAGATTTTTAAAATGTGTGCTGTGATATTGTTCAAGTTGCAGTTTCCATCTCAAAGTTTGATTTTCTATATTTTTGCAATATTAGTCTAATATTAAATAAAAGGGACCCTGAGCGAAGAAATGACACAACATTTAGATACTATTTCATTAAATAAATTTACGCCACACAAAGTTTACGCCTTTGTAAAGTAATTGCCTCCTTAGACTCATAACCGGTTACACACCTTTAGCAGCAATAGCTGGTTATACACCTTTAGCAGCAATAGCTGGCTATACACCTTTAGCAGCAATAGCTGGTTATACACCTTTAGCAGCAATAACAGTTTATACACCTTCAACAGCGATAACTGGTTATACACCTTTACCAGCAATAGCTGGCTATACACCTTTAATAGCATTAACTGGTTATACACCTTTAGCAGCAATAACTGGTTATACACCTTTAACAGCAATAGCTGGCTATACACCTTCAACAGCAATAACTGGTTATACACCTTTAACAGCAATAGCTGGCTATACACCTTCAACAGCAATAGCTGGTCATACACCTTTAGCAGCAATAACTGCAACCAACAACTTCCTGTTGTTATTGATTATTCTCAGTGGAGGAACTGTATATGAGTTGATCATGATACCAATTCATGCCCGTTTTCCTTGTGTATAGAAGTAGTTACTTGAAGAACCGCTTGTGGACTCCAAAAGAAATCAATGAAATTGCAATGGCATTCTTACTGCTATAGTGCCGACATATTGATTGGCAGATGTCTGTGTTTGAAATCGATACCATGTGGATGCAATTGGAAACCAATGCAATCTACCAAGGAGAAGCACAAACAACTGAGCACCTGCAGAGACTGAGAATTAAATTCATTAATGGAGTCAGTGAAAAATATTATGGATAGAAAAGGACATGGGGCTATGTAGAATTCAAAGTGGAATCATATGCCTTACAACAAAATACATCTTCTTAAAGATATCACATATATCCACCATAACATATTTTGTCCCTGCATTTGGAGGTGTAAAAAAGTAGTACATGTAGAAATTTCAACTGATATGTTCACGCATTATCATGGGGGGTCAGTGAAGAGACAGGGTCCGGTGAATCAGATTTGCAGGTTAACACCTGAAACATGACATTTTCCGACTGTGAGAAGGATTCCGGAGTACATAACTGGCAGAGTGTCGATCGGTGATGGGTGGGTTAATGTCAGTGTGGGTTATTCTTGGCTACCTTGATCCGCTTCCTGGGAACCCGACAGTTTTCTCTGACTGGTGTGATAATCCTCCAGCCAGTGCTGGAAATCCTGTATGGAGCTCTGTGGTCCTGCATTTTGTTAAATGAGAATCATTTGGAGATGGGTGGAAAGCAGACAAAGGAATTTGATGAAGAGTGAGGAGAAAGAGAGAAAAAAATGACACACCCTTTAGTGACCAATTGTTGGGAGGGCTAATGGGCGCAAACAAAGAAAGAGAACATTCCCTGCTTCTCTTCTTGTATGAACGTGTGTGTGTGCTTATGGTACATAGCATTTCCCCCAAATTACAGTAATTTATTCTTGGTGATCAACATCAGCAAAGTAAAAAATAATTTAAAAAAACAAAACAAATCCTTGTTGCTGGTCAGTAGTGTATAGAAGCTGACTACCAGTAATACCTCAGAAAATAAAAATAAATGGTTGCTAACTTCAAAGGTCCAAGGAAATAGGTACACCTTTCTTCATGTTGACTTATACACTCACCGGCCACTTTATTAGGTACACATCTTCAACCGCTCATTAACACAAATATCTAATCAGCCAATCACGTGGCAGCAACTCAATGCATTTAGGCATGTAGAGATGGTCAAGACGATCTGCTAAAGTTCAAAAGTTACTTTGACATGTACCACCTAGCATGGAATTCTGCCAGACCATGTACACCCTTTCATGGCAGCGGTATTTCTTAAAATACTTATGGCTTTAAATAGCAAAATTTCTTGCTGCCAGTGAAAGGGAAATTTTTGTTTGTTTGGACTGTTGAAGCGCTTGGTCCCCAGAGTGTCATCAGGGCTTATGCACCGGAATTTGAACGGGTCAAACCATCCCCTGAAAGAGTGACTACAACTCACAATAAATAGTATGACTAGTCTCCTCCAATCCTATTTGCCTAAAACAAATGAAACAATCTGCATTTCTTGCTATTTAGATCCCATCAGGATAATATGGAGAACTAATTATCTATGATGTTGCAAGCCCTCCATACGGCTTCACTGCTTCTTAGTTTGAAATCTAGAGATGTGGGAAATATGTCTAATTGATAAATGTTTTTTTTCAATAGAAAGATTTTATACATATTTTGTTTCACTAATAAATTAACAAATGACATATCTCTTGTTTAGAAATCTCAGGAAATGCAGTGTACACACCCCATGGTTGACTTTAAAAAAAACAACTAACTTTTTGTTTACTTTTCTCTGTACCCTGTCATTATTTAGGTGTACAGAACGCAAACACAGCGGAGTGTTTTCTTTCAGTACACAAACTGAATCTCATTAATATGTATCAATTACAACAGAAACATTGGTTCTTGCTTCATGTGGAATTAACTATAATTTAATGACTGTTTTTTTTAATGGAAAAAGATCAAGGAAAGCAAGAAAAGATGCGTTATTTAGCGGCACTTAATGAACAGTGAGTGATTCACTATTAAACCATAAATGTTATTTTAGTAAAAAAACTTTTAAAAAGAATAAAATATGTTTGAATGCCATTCCTTTACACCAGCTTAGTATGGAAACAATTGTATATAGCATAGAAACTGTTTGAAAATGTTATATCAGAAAATAGCATCTAATTAAACTGCTTGGCCCCATTTTAGTATATACTTTATACTATTTACTATATCTCTTTTGATACAGTATACAGTTTCCTAGCTGATGAAATCCCACAAAATTTGCTATTTAATCTTGTCCTTTCAAGAAAAACATATCTGTCAGTGTTGACTGAGGCAATGGTCTACTTTGATGCTGAGAACACAATGTGCTTTAAAAAGAAAGATAACAGAGACAGACCTGTCAAGATTCATCCCATCAATAATTTTTTATTTAGGTTCTGTTTTTCTTGGGGACTTTTTTAATTTGTCAAACATTGAAGCATATATGCACTTTTTTTTACTGGAATTAACATTGAACCTGATACGTAAAAACCATTGAACCATACGTAAAAAAATACCGTGAGCTTTTGTTAACAATGTATTCTGTGTGTTGAATTATTTTGAGGGGAAAGCAAATTTACACTGTTATACAAGCTGTGCACTCACTACTTCACATTGTAACAAAGTGTAATTTCTTCAGTGTTGTCACATGAAAAGATATACTCAAATATTTTCAAATATTATCAGGGGTGTACTCACTTTTGTGAGATACTGTATCTATATATATATATATATATATATATATATATATATATATAGAGAG
>JAOVYW010004005.1:0-45924 GCA_025775045.1 Hiodon tergisus | reverse complement strand
GTAAGATGTGGCAAGCTCATAGAGACTTATCCAAAGCGACTTGGAGCTGTGATTGCCGCAAAAGGTGGCTCTACAAAGTATTGACTTTAGGGGGGGTGAATAGTTATACACATTGACTTTTTCTGTTATTTTGTCTTATTTGTTGTTTGCTTCACAATTAAAAAAAGGAAACATCTTCAAAGTTGTGGGCATGTTCTGTAAATTAAATGATGCAAATCCTCAAAAACATCCATATGAATTCCAGGTTGTAAGGCAACAAAACACGAAAAATGCCAAGGGGGGTGAATATTTTTGCAAGGCACTGTATCTGATTGGGAACGCACACCTGCACCCAGTGTACACAACAAACAACCGATTCACACATTCGTGCTCTCTGGTACTGCACACCTGTTAATGAATTCTGTGGAGAAAAAAAAGTCATCTGTCAGAGCTCTCGGGTTGTAGCATCCCCACTCCACCAATCACGCCTTCCTTGACACTTATCTAATCTTAGCATTTCTTCCCACCATCAGAAACATCTCCTCCTTCACCTCCTTAATCACGACCAAGAAAGTAACACTGCTGAATTGGAAAAACAAGAAATCCATATTTGTCATGCACTGCTACAATCTGATGTCAGCGTACACCAACGTGGAGAAACTCACAACATCAGTCCAACACTGTCCATAACTTATACCATATACACATTATCATACATAACCACATACTATAGGCCTAAATAGCTTTGCACCCCATTTATTTTAGTTATTATTATTAACGTCATTTGCATTTTTTATTATTCCTTTGCTTTGCTCTTTTTTCTGTCCACAGTGTGTTAGTTGCCGCCTGTATATCAGTGTCTATGACAGAGCACACAGAAAGGGAGAAAGGGATGGGCGACATGGGTTGTGAAGGAAAGGGGGGAATGGTGATCCGGAGGAGGGGGCAGGGGACAATGGAAATGATTAAGGGAGGTGTGTTGCAAGGACGGATAGGAGTGGTGAAAACACATTTTTATTTTGTTAATACCTCCTCTGGTTGGAGGAGGTGCTAGGAAAATAAATCAAGGTAAAAAATAAAAACATAATTCTATGTTTAGCACAGCTGTACGTCACAGTCAAACAGCATGGCAAGAAACCGACAGTGATGCACAATAGATCATTACTTCCTTAAAACCATAACCTCCCCCCATACCTGCCCCCCAACAGCCATGTCTGATTCCACATCCTGGTGTTATAACTTTTGCTTTAAAAAATCTTGCTGCTATTGTCAAATGCAAAAGTGTCACAGGGGAGAAACCGAAGCAAAATGACAGCCTGGACATCAAAGAGAACTCAGATGATATCAGGGTACCAAACAGACTTATTCAAGGTACATTATTTTTTATTTATTTATGGATGGGTCAATTTAATGGATACCTAACCCCATCACTGCCTTGTTTTATGTGACACCAAAAATCCATTTGATCATTGTGAAGGTCATTATTTTTATGACATTTGAAAAGCTTTGATTTGGATTGTGTTCATTTTAATTCATGGATTCAGCTTTTAGGTTCATCACCTCCAGGATCAAGATGAGCTTATCATTTTCATGCAAAGGGTTCTCAAAATCTTTTAATCTCTTCCCTGTAAATATTTATATATATCCTTACTTTATAACAATTTGAAAAAATAAAACTTCACTGACAATGCTGAACTTTTTTGGGATATTGTTAATTTTTTTTACTGCAATTTAAAAGTCCAAAAAACGACATTCAGGAAGAAGTGCTGGGCCATGGCCATTTTCGTTTTACATTGAGATCTTATTAAATGAATAATCTCTGTTGTGTTAAAAACTCCCAGGAATGATGCTTTTACAGTTTTATGGTGTCCGTTGCTATGAATTGGAAAAAAAATCTAATTACATCATTTCTGACTAGAAAATCTATTCTAGTGACGTTAAACTCTCTTTATCTAGAGAATATCTAGAATATTACGTTTATTCAATCTGATTCCTCCTTCGTCACCAACGCCTATGGGTAATCTTTCGATACTTAATGTTGCAAACTAAAGTTTTCAGCATGTTTCTAAATACTATACTGAATTTTAATAAACAATTAAAAAAATAAAGAAATTGTTATTTAAGTAACGTTAAGAATACTGGTCTTATAACGTTAATGTTAAATGAAATGGGTGGAACAGACTGCGGCTAGAAAACATCATACCAGCTTGAAAAATGTATTCAAGAATTAAAACAGGTCATTGTTTTTTTTAAATATATTACACAATTTAAACAAACAATGAACCTGTATTAATTCTTAAATAAAATTCTTAAATTCTTAAATTATACCTCATATCCTCCTTGGGAGTGGGCAACAAAATATAAATAAACAATGGCAAAGAAAACAATGAGAAAAATGGGTACTAACAGTAACATTAATTAAACAAGGGACAGAGTGTCTGCTAGAACATTCTCTGCTCCTTTCTTGTGCTGGATCATCAAATCCATCCAAATTTTGTTAAAAAAAACTAATGGTTGTCATCCGTGAACACAATTACTGTGAAAACACTAGATCCAACATAAACTTAAAAATACTGTAAGGCAAGTAATGGAGAGAGAGTCTCCTGTTCAATGGTCGAGTAACAGGACTTACAGTTGTTAAACTTGCGGGAAAATAACAGGGTGAAGCCTTTCTGCGTCTTCATGCAGTAATACATCACCAGCCCCCGCCATACTCATGTCTACCTCTAACTTAAATGGTTTGGCGATTTCTGGGGCAAAACAGGGGAACTACAAAGCAATGCTTTTACAGCATCAAAAGCAGTTTGGCACTCCGGGGACCAAACAAACAAAAAAGATGGGCTGAGCAGATAAGTTAGAGGGGCAACCACAGTTGAAAAGTTTCGGCAAAAACCTCTATAGTATCCAGCCATGCCTAAAAATCTATGCAATTCCCGTCTGGTAGTCGGCTGAGGAAAAGCAGAAATAGCCTCTATCTTGGAAGCAATAGGGCGCACTTCACCGCCCCCCACCTTCTTACCAAGATACGTAACCTTCGCTTTCACAAACTCACACTTGACGAGGTTCAAAGTCAATGATCCATTCGCCAAGGGTTCAAACACAGTTCTTAATGAACACAAATGGTCAGACCAGGTGGTTGAGTAGACAACCAGATCATCCAAGTAGGCAGTACAATTAGGAACGTTAGCCAGCACTACATTCACTAAGCACTGTAACGTTGACAGAGAATTACGCATTCCAAAAGCCATAACTGAGTACTGTAGGAATCTGTCTGGCGGAACGAATGCTGATATTTCTGAATCCCTAGGGATGAGGGGTATTTGTCAGTAACCTTTAAGCAAGTCCAATTTAGTGACAAACTTAGCACCACCAATAGTGTCTACACAGTCATCTAAACGGGGCAGAGGAAAAGAGTCTGGTACTGTTACCACATTCACCTTCCTATAGTCAGTACAAAATCTGGAGGTCCCGTCTGACTTGGAAATGAACAAACAGGGAGAGCTCCAAGGGCTAATGCTTAGCTTAGCCAAGTCATTCTCCAACAAATAAGATACCTCTTATTTCATGAATAATCTTTTTGTGCCATTAATCCGATAAGGATGCTCCTTAATTGGAGTAGCATCATACACATTCAAGTCATGTTCCAACACGGTTGCACGGCTGGGAACATCACTAAAAAGACAAGGAAAACTATACACAAGATTTAAAATTTCATCCACTTGTTCAGTTTTTAAATGGTGCAGATGGGACGGAAGAGTCTTTAACATCTCCGTATTACACAAACGGGTGCACTGCTGAGGTGTATTACGCAGCACTAAACCATCTTCATCTACTGCTATAAACACATCAGAACTAGGCTTCAGCATAACAGAGGTCACTACAGGAACTACAGGTGTCTCAGTCCTTGGTGAGAACTCAGTGAGCAGAACCTCTCGGTCTTGAAACCATTTCAACATGACTCTAGACTGACGTCTTCTATCTGGAGTAGTCACATAGTCAGTATCACTCAGCCTACTTTTAATTAAGTAGGGACCAGCGAATCTGGACCAGGAAAAATCTAATTCTCTCCAGTAACAAAACAGTCTCTCAAATATAATATCGCATGCTCAAAACTCTTCAAAACTCTCTCTTCAACCCAAAACCAGTTAACACACAATATATAGCCAGGACTTGATGGGAAACTGATTGGAGCAGAGGACGCCCACCACATCACCGTCACCAGCAACTCACAGCACCTGTCACCAGCCAGAGAGGAGAAACCACCCAACTGCAACACACAACATATACAACACACCACACATTCTTAGGAAAGGGGGATGAAGAATACAATATACGTAACACTGCAGAAACAAAAGCTCAAAAGCTCACTTTAGCCAGGAGTTGGATTGTTAATCAGTTCAGATGATCAGTAATGATGGCCTGCACCTCTCACGCCACCAAATCTGACTAACAATGGGCCAGTTCTTTACACTTTTCCTGTTAATACACTGACAAGGCATTCCGACAATTAAGCTCCATGTAACGTTCTTATCAGAGTAAAATGATGTGAATGAACCTTCAAGCAGAGGGGAGCCAAATTAGTCAAATAGCAGATGAGATTCAGAGTATAATTTAAGTTTACATTAAATGGCCTAATATTTTGGTTATTGAGCTGTGTATACATACTGGAATTTGTGTCAAATGCAATGGCTCCATGTAGATTATTTAGGGATTTATGGAAAGTAGCCTTTAGAGTCAAATCCGCAACCCATTTAAATCTAGTTATAGGTTATCACTCATGAAGTTAGATTTCCACATGCTGTTTCTCAAAGAAGCCTTCAGTGCTTTCTTCTTCTGTAATATGTTTCTTATTATTTGTATTTTAATATAACTATTACTTCTCAATCACAGCATGGCTCCCTATTATAAACTAATAGTGCATATTGTGTTTTTATGTATTTTTGAATTCATTGTAGTCTTTTTAACAACACTGATTTGAAAAAAGTTGGGTTAGGGTTAGTATCACGCTGCGTAAAATGCAAATTAAAACAAAATGCAAACATATGCCCACTTTGAATTTGATGCCAGCAACACGTTTCAGTTTGGGACAGGGGCATGTTTACCACTTACGTACCGCTTACCACTGTGTTGCATCACCTCTTCTTTTAACAACACTCTATAAGCGTTTGGGAACTGAGGAGACAATTGCTGTAGTTCCTGGAGGAGTTCAAGACTGTGGTGTGAGGTATTGTCGGAAGAGGTGAGTTTTCAGTTTCCTCTTGAAGGCAGTGAAGACCTCAAAACATCTGACATTCTCAGGAAGGGCGTTCCGCTACTTCGGTGCAAGTAATGAGAAGTCAACTGGTTGATGTTCCATCCATAGGGAAGGGACCACTAGGCACCCAGCTGTCGAGGATCATTGGGGTCTGGTGTGGATGTACACGGAGATTAGAGATTACTAATGCTAGCACTACTGCTACTACTGCTGTTACTGCTACTACTAGTAGTTCTGTGCAAAAAAATGCTGATTTTTGTGCTGAAGAGAAATGTCCAGACTCATGCAAAAAAATGCAGATTTTTGTGCTGAAGAGAAATGTCCAGACTCCCCCTGCTACAAATAACCCCCGTAAATATATTCTTTCCTTAGCCCACCTTCTTCACCTAATTTTTGCTGATAACTGTGCCAACTTCTTTACATCCAGTGGAGGATATTAAATATATAAAAGGATATGAGCTCAGCCCATCATCTCCCTCTTTACTTTCTCCCGCTGGTCACAGATAGCAGCCCATCATTCACAACACTTGCTCCTCCTCTCAGCCTCAAGACCCCATTCCAGGTTCCCTCCTTCAAGTAGTTGCCACTGAGAACCACTGTCAGGTATCCATCTCTCATTTTGTATCACTTTACAGAGATGTCTCTACTACTCTCAGTCGAATCAGAACCCAGCAGTGTGTCTGATGGCCTCTCTTCCAGAGGATCCTTATGTCTCCCCATTAATGGTTTTGAGACCCTGGGTCTGGCATATGGGCCTCTCCATGGTGACTAGTCTCCGTCTACATTATTTAGCAGACATTTCCCACAAATCTCACCCAAACTAGCTAATGCTTGGTGGCTGACACTTCACAAATGTCAAGTAAAGACTGTATGGTCTTTAGATCTGTATGTGCTTTAGCCAACTCTTATGAATACAGTTCTCAAGCCATAAAATCACATACAGTGGCTGCCCTGGCTGAGGAAAAGTCAAATCTTTGGCAACCCACTATTCACACTTTTTAAAACTGTATTTAATAGTTTTTTAAAATAAAGAAGCATTTTAGAAAATAATAAAAATGCTGTTAAATGCAGCTTTTGTTTTTTGGATATTTTAACTACAGTACATCTTGTTTTTCAAATATTAATTTGACATATTTCAGAGATGGATAAACACAACATAATTGTGAAAAACAAAACAAAAAACTGATTCCTAATTATTCAAATGACAACTTGTACAGCAACAGAAGCCCAGTAGCTGTTCATTTCCATGAATAAAACTTTTTTATTACTGCAATAATACTATCATAATATAATTTAAACATTTCCCAGGGTTTTGTATTGTTCGGTGCATTAAGGTAGCAGCTTCGAGTAGCACGATTAGCCACTGCTGCTGGTAGAGAAAAGAGAGAATGGAAAATCAGTCTGCTGCAGGGAGTCTTGAACATGGTGCATCCATGGTTTCACTAATAGGCTAATGTGTTGATTAACAGGATCTTCAAAACCTGCTAATAAAAAATGTTTAAAAAAATTATTCTATTTTGCTGGCCAGTAATATGTGGGAAGCAACTCCTTGTGATTCTCTACCATTAAAATATAATTGAATTAGGCAAATGGCATTAAATGTGTAATTTACACTAAAGATAATCAATTGATTTATGAGTCACGGCTGTCATTTAGAAACGGCGGCAGGTTTTTTATATGCATGATGCTTTGTTAGAGACGACGCTTGACTGCCTTCACAGAAACAAAGACACTTTAAACTTCCCTCCAACAATGACAGACAGCAGTGTAAAGTCTCCAGCTAACTGTGGATGTGACTTTGCTAACATTTGTTTTATATTAATGTTTCCTGTACCCACTGTTGCAAGATGTGTCTGATATATTTGTAAAAAAATTTGAAGGTGGTATCATGCCGCTGTTTCAACTCCAAAGAGTAGGCTTTTTCAGTCTTGGTGGGGTGTCTTACATGTGATCTCCCTACATGCCTGTCAGTGTCCGTCTCTATAATGGAGAGGACAGAGCACAGAGACAGCAGGCTGGTTAATAGTGCTTACAAGGTGCCAACTACACACAACATCGGGCATCCTACTGCTTCCAGGCACAGTTTACTTAGGCACAAAGTGAAATGGTAGTATTCAGTGGCTGCCCTGGCTGCCTATTCAACATGTCTGTCTGAATTTAGTATATCAATGAAATATTTGGGGGAAAATGCTTTGGGAGTATGCAAGGAGGAGCAGATTGATGCCGATGTACAAACAAAATCTATTGCATGCACTTGATTAAGCAGTGAATGAGGATGTGCTCCTTTGCAGAGCTCATTTGTATTGATATGTTTTTTCTAATTCTATCCTTTGTCTTCTTTGGAATTACCTAGCTACATTTTTTCAATAATAATATATTTAAGCAGCCATATTGCTTTGTTACACTCTGCAGTGGTCTTATTGTAGCACTGAATAATATTTGATTGATTGATTTCAAGACTCAATAGGACATTTGCTGATCATTTCCTCTACATTCCCCACAATGCCCATTATCTTTCCTTATTATCTCCGAAATTTCTGAAAGGAAAACGGTGATACAGATAGTATTTCCAATTTGAAAATGTCATTCTCAGCGTGCAAATTGTAAAGAGAAAGCTATACACAACAGCAGTGAAATTGATAAGCTGAAATTATTTAATTGAAAGTTACTTTATGAGAAACCTATATTCAGTACCAATGACTGCTCGCTCCCAACCTGGCAATTGTTTGACCTCAATTTACTAACACTTTCAAAGCATTTAATTTGACGATTAGAATGCCTCAATATTTCATTTGAGAAGTTAGAACATTTAACAGACACTAAAGCCCAATTTGTGATTTAAACATTACTCTGCATGCTGTGGCATTCGGCCAACAGGACCCCTCGCAGCATTCATGACATAGGAGACATCGGGTTATCAAATATCCATCGATACTGCATAACCAGTCATTGAAAAAAAACATATCACAAACACTAAATTCACAATTCTAAAATTAAAACTAAATTCACATCTCCCCTAGTTGATTTGTATTCATTGGTCCAACACAATAACTAGAACAGGGCAGAATTTGAATATTTTACGTTAAAAACACATTAGCGTAAATCTTAATTATAGTGGGGTCACAGATCATTCAAAGAAACAATTTTCATAAATATACTGGATATACTGGATATATATTAGGGGTGTGTTGTTTTGGAAATTTCAGTACGGTTCTTTTCGCTTTGGTTTTGCTTTTTAAACTCAGTTTAAAAAACTGTTTTAGAAAACCCACCTGGCAACATTAAGAAAATATATTTAATTATTTTCATGTTCACACTGGATACCAGAGGTGTGGACTTAAGTTACCCGACATGATAATCTGATAACCTGAGACCCGACTTGGCAACCTAAAAAACAAACTTGACTCAGATTGGGTTGAATTGAGTTATTGGCAGTAACATCACAACTTGCAAAATTGCAACAAGCTCAAGCTATAATTTATCCTTGGGAGCAGTGGTGAATGCAGTCATATACATGTCTCATTTAGCTAGAGTAATTGTTTTATTTTTTAATAGCTAGGGCAAATCTTTACTGGAATTAAGATGAAATCAGTAACTCTGCTTCAGACTCGGAGACGAAGAATTGAGAGTGACTATCTACTATAATAAATCTGTAAAGCGAAGATTCTTTAAAAAAAAAAAAAAAAATTTTGCTGTCTCGCTCGCTTCTGTCTGTCCAGATTATCCCAGACAGCCTCGATGATGTCGAGATCAGGGCTCTGTGGACGCCATACCATCTGTGGTAGAACTTGTTCTTCTTTTGGAAAATCAATGTTTGGAAATCTAAAATAAATTTTTTCTACTGACACACTAATAAAAACAATAAAACAAAAATAAACATCAAGGACTACTTTTTTGTAACAACGCTAAGTTGCCTTAGACTTTTACACAGTACTGTGCTTATGTGTGTGCGTGTATATATATATATACATGCACGCACACACACATATTTAAAACACATACAAACATACACCGTATTAAAGATATTTTACGTTTACACCAAAATGGCATCCCAATGCAAAAGATGACTTAATATTGACAGTTTTGTCATTGGAAGTTATGTCATAGCTGCCAGTGTTGGGTAGTTGGGGGTTATAGTAGCATAGAATTAGCTATGTTTAATCTGTACTGAAAACTTTCATGTGTCGTCGGGATTAAGGCCCTGGATTTGTACTCATATTTAGGTTAGTTTGGTAATTCTTCTGGTAAGTAAGAATAAAAATTCTGCAAAGCAAAATAATGTAACGAATGCATTTAATCAAGCAACATTTGCTTTAAATATGTATAAAAAATTAAATAGTTTTTATTTTTATAGTCTAGTTTTATAGTAATTAATGATATTGTAGCGTTTTTCGGAGTGCTACTACTCTGCGCGGATTCAAGCACGAGACCGACACCGTTCAACAGGAATCAATGCTCTTTATTTCGCACATGCGCTTACGTCCGCCTTGACAAAGGCAGAACTGGCAGTGCAAAGAACTGACGAACACTCGAGAACACACAGAAAGCCCTCACTCGCTTTAGCAAACATGCTCGCGGTGAGGGAACTGAACATTGCCATTTACTCACATTAAAGACTAACAGAACTAAGCAACCAAACGAGCGAACAATACAAATACACAACACAGTATTTACATGCTGGTTTAGCAGCCAAAGTCCAGAAAGTGAGCCTCCCGGCAGCCCCCGCGGGAATGGCTAACACCCATTGGTTGGGGGAAGAAACGCACATAGCCATCCCCGCTACAATATACTTAAAAACAGGAAATAACTATGTAGAGTATACTAATAATGTATTTGTGGATTTGGAAAAATTGCACGCTATGTGAAGACTGGCCAGTCAAATTGCATGAGAACATTGTTTTTTCTTGCACAATCAAGTGTTTCAGAAAAAAGCTTGATTCACCACTACTAACAGTATATAATACGGCTTGATAATGGAAACAAACTAGGGAAAAAAAGGGGGAAAACTAAGGTTCTCTGGTTTTGTTTTGTTTTTCTTTTCTTTCTGATCACAGCAAGCAGAGTACAGCAGTGCTTCCCGCATTCTCTCCATCACAGAAGAAGAAAGAGGCTTACCTCATCTAGGGGGAACCGAAGTGGATAACAGCTGTGCTGTGACGGAGATACACTGCCTAAGGATGGACTTCAGATCCCCCTCAGAAGGGAGGCATCCTGCTAAAGCTGCATTCCATGAGTGAGTTGGCTTTGCCTAGTCTGGTTTGGGAGCTGCGCTGAGGGCTCCCTGTTGCCTTGCCGGCAGTGCCAGAAGCCGAGCTGGGCCAATGGCCAGACTGCAGCCAAGGACGGATTGGGCCAGGAGGCTGGGAGCACAGTGGAGGATGACCACTGGCCTGGAGCAACCAGCTGAAGTGTTGTGGTGTCGTGTTCTGTGTTGTGTTATCTGTTTTTTTTTGTTTTGTTTTACCTGTGACTTCAGTCTAACGGGGTTACTATATGGTGCATCTTTTTCTGCATGTTTGATGATGAGCCACTGTTACCCATTTAAGTATTTTGAGGAAATTTCATCAATCTCATCCTGCTCTCTACTCCCATTTTATCATAAGCTGGACGCAGGCCTAAGGAGGTCGAGGGTAAGAGCAGGGAAGAAACTTTCGTAGCTATGTTTATTATGTATGGGGGAACAGTTTATGGTGCCATTTATGAGGTATCTTTCTTTGTTTATCATGTTTTTCTTTTCCACTTGTGTGACGTGGTGAGTAAGGGCAGCTGCTGCAAACCACCTGGATCCGCCAGTAGCCCTCTGAAAGTAGTGAGGATTTGTGCCGTTTTTCATTTGCCAGGGAGAATAGTGTGTGACCGTGAGTCTTTGCCTGTGTCAGCACCATACTTTGTGTTAATAAAATCTTTGTTAAACCTCAACCTCTGTGTCATGCTTCAATTACATTCATCAAATATTTACTGGGGGGCTGGGGATGCTTTCTGGTTTAATCGCCCCAGTGTTTAGACCATAAGAAACATTTAAGAGTACAGGACAAAATCAAAGTGTCATCTACTGAACATATTTTATAACTCATTGACCAAAAAAGTATTTTTTACTTAAAACATTTTTTTGTTAGAAATATTTGGCTGAATCTGATGATATAGATTTAATTGAGGTATCTTTGTAATATTATAACTAGAAGAGTACATAAATTAATTAAAAAGTGACCACTTAAACCAAGCAAAAGTATAGTTTTACAAATGTTGTCAATAGAATGGTGAACGCAAGATGATAATTTATATTTTTCGAGCTTTGTTTTTGTATTCAAAGCAAACAGACAGATTGTTTAATGTGAACAAATTGTCTTTCTGTGAAGTATACTCTCATCAACACATCTGAAAAGCCATTGATGCTTGCACAGGTTTTTGCACATGATATGGGATTGATGGTATTAGACTCCCCATTGAAATGGAACTTTACTAAATCCGTTTTCAATATTAACAGTGGGCTTACATTGAAAGATTTCTGTGCTAAAGTAATGACTGGTTTCCCCGTCCGCCTGACAGAGTAAGAGCCCTGACAAAAAAGCTGTAAATAATAAAATAGCCTGGTCCCAATTTATTAAATACCATGTTTTTTTGTTTTTAAATCTATACTTTTAATGACTCTTTCTTAGTTATCTTTGTGTGTCATACTGGCCTTTGTGACAGCTTGGAGAGATTCTTCTAACATTCGTCTTTATGATAATTAATTAAATCGATCAATTTTTTCAATCCAGTCCTTATTTTACCATTTTATTTTTCTCAAAGCATTGAACAGAGTACATTTCCCAGATAGGCGGTAAACATAAGAAGCCCAGAGTCAGTTTGGAAAAATGGCATATGGTAGGTTATTGGTTGGGACTATACTGCAAGGTGGTCTTCTAGCTCAACTAATTTCAGCTGGATAGTGGGATGGAATTAAATATGATACTGAGGGGGCAGAAACCTGTTGTTCAGATGGTGGGGGTGAGGTATGTTGTGCAACATTTAATACTAATAAAATGACTCAATTACCAACACTGAGCTTCAAGTTGCTATTACAGTCACCCTTTCCTGAAAATAACTGTTTAAAACTATTGATTTTGTTTTCTCTCATCTTATGCTTTGAAGGACTCCACTAGACACAAAGATGATAAATGATAAAAACATCTTTCTTAAATAATTGGTAGGCAGAGAAATACAATAGCCATTATTTAATTCATTAGTATTGCTATTATGTTGCCAATCATGCCCAAATCGTGCTATTTTTGGTGTTATTTTTGTCAGAAGCAGCTGTATTATAAAGTGCTACCGCCTAAGAATTAAATTTAAAAACAACGAAGTTGCCTTTTGCTAAGCGAGGTGCAGAGCATTGTTGGGGGGGCATTTTAAATTATCCAGTGCTGCCTTGGTTTACTTACATTAAAACTTAGTGTCTACGTCGGTGGCGAACATAACCCTCATTTCAAAGTAACATATTGTTATAATATTACAGTTTTTTTATGCACAAACTTAGTGGGTTGTTCCAGGTTCATTAAAAATATATATATAAGACCATATGTATTGCAAAAACAGCAGTTTGATTTCCCTCATTTTGCTCACCTCTAAACAATGATATTGAATATTTATATTCCAACCTCATTTTATGTGTGGTACACAAAATATTGGCAAGCCTACAATATCGATAACACCAGCTAACTTTTGTAAAAACTTAAAATGTATCAGTTCGATATACCTGTGCCAGTCACCGCTGCAGTGTTTCTTCACGCGGAGCCATTTCACATGTTTTGGCCAATTTTTCAGGCTGAAGCTGAAGGCAGTGATTTTATTTATGACTGACAAAGAACATCAACGGTAAAAGGATGCCATTGAAAGTAGTCAAAACTACCCATTCATAATGGGTTACAATGTGATTGCTTTTTGAACTAAAACCTTTTTTTTTTTTTTACAATAGTCTTATTTTCTAACAATACATAAAACCTATATGTTTGAGAGACAAGCTAATGTCATTACCTATATGCTAATATTATACTCTTAAAAGAGCCATTATGTATACATTTTCTCAATAGACTAGGTTAGTTGAAAGGAAATTACATAAGAAACTAATGTTTTGCAGTAATTGTGCTTGAGGTAATATTTCAATATGCCTTTGTCCAGCATTGTCACACTGAAAAAAACTTTTTTCCCTTGGATAACTGGAGCCTTTGGCAACAACCAAACACATGGGCAATGTATTCCTGTCACCCAAATTAACGTTTATCATACACTTCAAATTGCTTACTATATCTATCTCCTTTGTCTGATGGCAAACTGCCAATCTTTCCATTTATCAGTACTATATTAACCCAGGTTCTTCATTTGATACTTTTGTGTATCAAAATCTAAACCAAATTAATTTTATTTAAAAAGCAAGATATTCATAACCATTGAAAGAAAATCTGGCATAATTAACTATGGTGGAGTGCATTTTAAAATTACAATGAACTTGAGTCAAAGAAAAATTTACCTTATCCTTCCCTGGGTTTACATGCTCTTAGTTTTTTACACTCGAGACAGCCATTAACTCAACATTGTGCAAATGAAGATTAAAGGACAGAGTTACAATGCAGTTAAAATGCATTTTAGGTGAAGTGTAATCTTGTCTTTTTCACAGGAAAAGGGTAGTTTAAACGTAAAGAGGCAAACACTTAAGAAACTTGCATCACAGATTCCATTGTTGTCAAGTGACATCTTGTTAAAAGTAAAGAATTTACAGCTGCAACCCAAAAATCTTTAACAAAATAACTATATTGAAAGTAAAGAAAAACTTGAAATACACCATGATTTACACACTGTTCCAAACAACTATTGACAAAAAAAAGAAAACATTGTGCATTCTCCCCCACTAAATCTCACAATATCTGGCTTCTAGCTTCTGCTCCTTTTGCTTCGTTATCCTGAAAAACGCAGCAGTGGACTTTAAGGGAATCTTGATAAATGCGGGTATCCTCTCATTTGCAAATTAAATGGAGAATGACTACCAATGCACTTCTCTTCACAAGCTGCAAAGAATTAGCATCGCTCTGTACCAGCATGCCAATTCCATTACCTCACCTTCACCACCAGCATAAATTTAAACTTGTCCGCAACCATCCAGAGATATCCAGCGAAAGGAAGAACAAGCCAATCCTGTATCACACCCATTTGTCCATATTTTTTTATTTCAGATTTGAGCAATGATGGAACTCTGATAAAATACTTCTTGAGTTTGCAAAGAATCAGGGGTAAAATTTGCATTTCATTCAAGCACGTCTATTACCTAAGAGGAAAACATCATGAAATTAACCCTTATGGGTTCCACATTAGTATGGCATGGATTTTCATATGATTTCCCATGTGTTTACTAAATCCACCCAAATAAAGCGTACAATAGAATGCTAGAATCGCTGGAAACTGCAGGAATCACAGGAAATCTTGTGCGAGGCAATTGCAAACAAATTGAATAGAACGTTTACAGAGCGTGTGCTGGGCAGCAGTATTCTAACTCGAGAAAAATAGGCTCTCCCTCTTTAATTTTCTCAATAACCATCTTCTGCTTGTAGATAGCTTAAAACAAATATACTCGTCACGTAGTAGACTGTTGTGCCTTGACATAGCCTCTTTGTTGTGTTTATTTTTTGACGGCGCCCAGATCGAACTAATCTTAAATTAAAGGTTGATTTGTCCTCTTTCCAAAAAGCTATTATGTGTGACATTTGTAAAATATTTTATTGAGATTCTGAAACTGCAGACTTTCTTACCAAATATCCGCTGGATTACATGAGACTAGTTGATTTTTTTTTCTTCTAATTGCCCACCCTAACCCAAAACTAAAAAATAATGCCTTGTATCTTGTGGGTTGATTTGTTTCTTTAACAAATGCTGCCTTCATTATTCAAATTTTGATTTAGTGTATTTTGAAGTTCAAACAGAATGCATTTTTTTCTATAGCTTATCTGATAAGATCTGCCCTACACTTTTTTTTTTTCTTTGACAAAGTAGCCATTAAGAAGACAAAATGAAGGTGACTGGAGCATTTACTCATAAAGAACAGAGAGTGTTAACCTCTTTGATCTTTATTATTAAAATACATACACCATGAACAGATTTTTAGCAACCCTCATATTATGATGAACAGCATGCAATCTCAATATTTCAGTGCAAGTCTGTTTATAGATTAACATTAGCAAAGAGCTCTGTACACAAATGCCTGGCAATTGCAGACCAGATGGGCAAGGGGACCACAATACACTGTGGCTCTTGCATTATTATTGTCATTATATATTATCCTTGAGCAGCCATGACAGATATTAATTGCCAGTCAAGGGCAGGTAAGGCTTGTAAAGTCTTTCGTATTGAAGGGTGGAGCCAATTGCTGATGATTAAGTACCATTTATGTAGCCTCTCCCTCAATGTGTTTTTCACCTTCTGAATGTGCCCTTTTGCATGGAGATTAATCTGTGAGGGAAATTAAAATGGACATGGTGTGGACTATGATACACTGGAATTCCTGCTAATAACCACCCATCTGAACCGTTCTGTTGTTCTTTCACAGTCCCCTCCCTGCAGATTAGCTGTCATGCACTGCACTTTGCAGCTGAAGAAGGATGGGGCATGTGAGGCATTGTGAGGTGGCCAGGCTTTGAACTCCTGTACACATGGAAGAACAAGCAGGATCTCTCTGTGATTTTATACATTAATTCATTCATACCATGTACAGCTCTCCTGTGCACTGAAGAAGAAAAAAAAGATTGACAGACCTGGAGGAAAACCAGCCCTTTCTCCTGAGAAGCTTCAGGAATTTCAGGAATCAGTTCCTGGAGGCTTTAAAAAAAACTTCATAGCTAACACCAAGGTGCTGTGATGCAGCTTAAACCGTTGTTTCAGGTGCCTACAAAGGTCACCTGGTTAACCTTGATATTTATTATGTCTAAAGCTGCACAGTCATGTCCTATACATACTGGTATATGGAGATCTTGTATGAGCAATTCATAAATAGTTAATACCGTTTCACCTTTTCATACTTGAAATTGTCGCAAAATGTTAAATGAAAATGCATGTTCAGTAGAATATGGTCTCCTGGTAGCCTTTCCCCACCACCTGCATTCCCAGGTGTGAGGTCAAAGGGTTGCCAGAAATATCGGCTGTACCGTGGATCAGTACATTGAAAATATGCAGGGTTTGCTGTATAAGCTTATACATACATGAAAAAGAATGCATAGTGTGGTACTGGGTAAGGGCAGGGCCGCAGCAAGATTGCTTCTAAATAAAGTACCCTGGACATTAAATATCACATATCAGTTTAAGCCATTAGTGAGGCTGAAATCCTGGATTAATAGGTACTCAAAAAAGATTTTGCAATTAAGAAGTTTGAATTCACACAATTCCAGAGAAATAACGTTGTCAATCTATTTGAATCCCATCTAGACAATGCAGCCTAGAGCAATGGTATAGTTATTTTTCTTGCTTAATATAGCCCCATCACACAGAATGTAATTTTGATAAATTCAATTTCAACAAAAGTCTCAGCTTTAATGTACGACCAGAAAAATAATCAGAAGCTGAATTAATAGTGTATTTTAACATTTTATCGACTGCTTAACCGTCTGAATTTCAGTTTTGCTAAAATCATTGTTATATTAGTAGAAGTTTGTCTTATCATTTATTTTAATTGATCATATTTGCTGTACGTAGAAATTGTTATGTGCTGTAATTGTATACATGATGCCAACAAAATGTGACTGAATCAGAATCAAAAGTAATACTGTTCAATTTTCATAATGCATATTTCTAAAAACATAATAAACCACGATCAAATCCAAATCCTTCAAGTCAGTTATCTACCCAAGTCAACTTTATTTTTCCAACTTTTCTTATCGTTCTCATTTAATTGAAAAAAGGAATGTATATTCCCAAACGATATGAACCTCCTCTATGCCGTCTATCCCCAGTCAAATAAAAATTTTTTTTTTCTTATGTCTTTGAAGGTGTATTTGTCTGAGCTCACCTCAAAGGCCAAAAACTGAAGTCTGAGAAGCCTAGATAAGAAAATATTTGTGGACTCACTCTGCTATGACATATACAGTGCATAGTGCAACTAAGAGTAAGCCAGAGTGTTACAAAGCCATATAGCTCGTCTCCCACTGGCCCCCCAAGACATTTCAGATTCAGGATTAAAACCAAGTAATGCCATAAAACTTTTTATACAATTTTATTCATGTTGTTTAGTACAACTGTACTTGATGCAATAAGAAAATTAATTTAAAAAAATGTGTCTTTCAGAGTGCAACCAGAAATTTTCTTACATGTAAGACGTTTGAGAATCCAACGTTTCTGTAGATAGCTAGTGCATGTAACCTGCTAAAATATGGTGACTAACTAAGTAACAAATACTTTTTAACAAAATAATAGTAGATTGCTCATTGGAATTCTCCTGATTCCATATCAGTGTTTGCCGCTTAATATTTTAATAAAAACAATGTTTTAGACACTATATTGTAGAACAAAATATCTGTATAGCAAGCAATGTATTACTTCATTTGGTTAAACTATTGTCACAGAATATCATGTTCTTTAATTGAATGATTATATTCAGTCTTCGAAACAGGCCAGTATATTCCATACCTGCATTTCTCCTAATGCACTTTGATATATTATTATTAATAGCAACAATAAAATGAAAAAGCGGTAGGTCAATGATTGATTGTATTTGTAAAATAAAATAAAAACGTTATGCTATAATAAGGTTGCTGTCTTATTTATATTTGAGGCTCAGCAATGTAAGTAAATGTAAATAATCATGGCATGTGTGGGTACCTATCTAAGATTCGCTAGCTATTGTTAACAATCTAGTTAACTGCTGTGAGTGATAGTTTATGTTCTCTCATGGCAATCAGTTTCTACATTCATTTGTATTCCATATTCCTTTAAAATCCCTACTGTATGCTTGTCTCTCTAATTTTATCAAAATATGAGGAGGAAGGGTGCATACGTGTGTATGTGAGAAATAGAGAGAAAGTAGATTACGTTGATGCAGTAGCCTAAAAAAAACAAAAACAACGATCCAACGAATCCTAGTTAGTTTCATCACGCCTATTTACTATTTTAACAAAGAATACAAACATTCAATTAGTATTTATTTACTAAAGTTACTAAAGTTTGAGGTTCTTCGCTTCAAATGTGATTTCTAAAAGTCAGTTAAAGATGGAAGTAAAGACACTTAGTAATTTTTAGTCATCCCGCACATTTGAACTTTTATTTTATCCTGAAGTAATATGAGAAGTATTTTTTTTACATTTTTGAAAGTACCTGTAATCTGAATACACTTTGACAGGAGTAACTTGAACGTAATGCAACTACTCTTTTAAAAAATCAGAATACAAACCATTGTTTCCACTCTGAGTATTCCAATATTCCACAAACCTTAAGACTAAACTATGGTTTAATAAACTGGCAGATTCGCACATTGAATGACACTGATAAAATTTGGAATGAATTTTACTTTATGAATTTTATAACATATATATATAAACATAGTTGATAAATAAAGAATACTTTTTTTTTTTTTATCTTGGAAGTATACTTTTTTGTAGCCAAACCAACAAACAAAAATCTCAAAAAGAAAGCTAAGCTCTGCAAATTCAATGATTCATGTATATAACTGATCCTTACTCATTCTCGCCTAACCTGTAGTTGGGCACAGGGGAGCTAGTATAGAGGCTGGAGACTGATCTGTGTGCAGATCAGTGAGTGCATGAAATTTAGTTATCTTAGACAGATCCAATTTGAAGTAGCACAACAGATTTAAAAGTAGCAGTCAATATCAAACGTATCCCAGTAAGCAAGCCTATGGCCAGATTCAAATCCTCTCTTTTCTGGATTATATTGGATCTATCATATTGGCCATAGGCACGTGGAGTGACAGTTTGTGGCACATGTGATTTTCGGGCTATTATTAGTAGCAAGTCTGATTACACAGTATTTTACATATTTAACTCTGCAGTCCCCAACACTGACACAAATCGGATATTTTTTATGAAATCCACTGAGTACAGCTCAAATTACCAGGCACAGAAAAATGTGACTCTTTGTAAATTTTTAATTCCTCATGAAAATTTAAAAAGAGATTAAAGATGAGAAAACAAATAAACCAAAATGGAGAAAAAAATCCGCAAAATCATGTCCATGCTTGTTACGCTATGCTTCTCATGTATGCATTAGACTTTCTAATGCAGAGGATGGGTATGATAATTGAATTTAATCATATTTGTATCAATTGTAATTTGCGACATGTGTGCAATGATAAGGAAAATCCTTTGGACCATACAGCATGCATCATCTGATACTTTCTTCTGGCCTGTCTTCTTCTCTTTCACTTCTGTTTTTTTTTTCTTCCTCCCCCTTCTGCATCCAGTACTCAAATTTACAAATCTGTAGCAAACAGTGACATCCTCTGGTTTTTCAAACACGGTTGTGTAGTCATTGAGAAAGCGCAAAACCCAGGGGGATGAAAGTGCCAAAGAACTCAGACAAGATTTGTGAGCCATAAACCTGTTATCAACTGGGCAGAAATTTACTTTGACAAGTACTAATGATGCTAAATGTAATTAAACCCAGTGCGTTTCACAGATGAGTGTCCTGTAGACAGCCAAGGCACGATGTTGGAATTTCGGACTATCGGACTTGTGAATATACATGGACCGTACATAACAAAGCCCCATCTCAGTATTGATTTCATCGTGTCAGTTAATTAAAGCAGTGGCTCTCCTAATGAATAGAGTACTACACCAATTCCAGGAGATTCAAGGTGAGGGACCGTTGGAGCACGGAGGTCTGAAACATGTCTCTCCTCTTTAAAAGAGTACTTGGCAATGCAGCAACTGACCACTTAATGGTGATCACACTTTTATCTTCTTCTCTGCCGTTTTATTGAATTGTGATTACAAATCTTGAAGTTCAACCTTTAAATGCATCAGAGAGTTTGAATTACCATTACTTTGTGTGCAAATGTAAAGGTGTTTAGTTTGAAAAAAGGTGGCACACATTTGGGGAGATATTACTGTTTCAAAGACAGTATTTTCAAGAAAAGGAAGTAGAATCCTGTGATCTAGGGGTATTAACATTTTGTATAAGTTATATTTATGGAGCATTTTTTAAATCCATTATTTTGATGTAACCCTATATAATTATTATAATAATTATAATGTGACTTTATGGGTTATGGTTATTTTTATTTTCTTTGGTGCCTGATGTAATTTGGTGTTTGCAGGCATTATAGTCTTGTCATCTGTTAATAGTAGTCTATTAGAACGGATGCAACCCGCTTTGACAGTCAAATCCAGTGTTAACTATCATTTTAAAAGTATGCTTTGAAATAGGATGCAACACCTATTTTTCCTGCTGATAAACAAATTTATGATCCTCTATAAACGTCGTGTCTAAGGTGAAACCAAAAGTTTATCTATTAAATGAATGCACAGCAAAGTGAAAAGCCGTTTGACAGATGATCTTCAACTCATTCTCATGATGTAGGTTACACAATACATTTGTTGTACTAGTAATTGTCACGTTATATTATACATAAAATAAGTTTTACGTCCCAGCAATTTAGTTGATGTAATGAAAAATTATTATTTTCGTAAATTGCAGTTTCCAAGGTCAGTATCCAGACTTGTATTCCGTCAAAATTGCTTTTTGACCTGAGCTGTAAATGAAATACAGGCAAACTGCAATGCTAATAAAAGCACTCTTGGGGTTTCCATATCTTTGCTTCCTGTAGTTGTGATATGAATATCCCAATCACAGTGAAATAACTGGTTCAAATGAGTGGTTTAAAGGTCACTTTGAGAGGTGAGATGTCCTTCCTCTTTGCTGTCTTCCAACTAAATAATTCCACATTCATAATGGATACAGTAGAGGGTGTGGGCTGCATGTGATAAATAATGAAAAGACGCTTCTCTATTTTCTGTAAACCTTTCTAAATTCTATTCTGTTTCATAAGCAGTCCTTACATTGTACATGTTTCTCTTGAACTAATAAGGGCCCCTAATCAATGTGGATCAAAGCAAATTGGTTAAAATAAAAAAAAGCCAAATACATTTGTCAAAATCCATGAACAACATACATAATCAACTTATAGAATGTTTCAAAGTCAAAGGTAACTCGGAAATATTTAAAACGGTGAATTTGCATTTAATCAAATCTTCCTGAGAAGACCTGAGAACCAGATCAACCAAGTATTTATAATAATTTAACCAGATTTATCCCAAAAAACAAGCTAAACAATTTATAATAATGAAAGCAATAAACAAATCAATGACTTGATTTAAATTATTTAAATTGCAGATATGATAAACATCATTCTTGACAAAAATGCCCACTGATGTCAGCAGGATTGCAGTTGTAGGGTGAACATGTAGTTAAGATTTTAAAAAGAGTGAAGGGAGAGCCGGCAGTAGCTATGAATTAGCGGATAATTCATTTGAAAAGCATAAAGCTCTTTACTGACAAGCTCTTTCATTTAAGAATAAAAAATTAAATGACAGTTGTACTTTTAATTGGTGAGTAGGTTCTATTGTATTTATTTTTGTTGGAAACCCCCATTGAGATGGAATGTCAGTCTCTCTTCACCAGTATGTTGTTGTGGCAGCAATGTTATTACTTCAAACCGCAGGATTCCACAGGATTACCTCATTCATTTTAACTTAAAACTAAAGAATCTACCTTCTGGTTAATGTAACAAAACAAAACAGTCACATTTCATCTCCTTTTGATAGATAAAGGGAAGATAAGAATGCTTTTGATTAAACCCCATGGCACAACACCTGGTTCTTGGGCAGTTCTCAGCCTCTCTGTGCACCTTTAAATATCTGTCAATAAGTCAACTCTGCCTCATTAAGACATATGGTAAATTCTTCCAAGATTTCTTATGATTTCAGGCAGCCTTTAGTGATTTTACACCTACAAAGCAGTTTTCTTCTCATCTCTGAATCCCTGACCCTTTGTTCGTGTCCTTGAATTTATGGAGTCTGACCTGTCCATTTGGGATTTATGATATGATTGTACATAGTTTAATTCATTGGATTAAACAAACAAGGGCGAGAATACTGTTTTTGATGGAACCATCTTCCTCTGCAGTAATTGCAAATTGCTTACCATGGTCTGCTAGTCTGTCTGGGGTTGGTCATTGCCCTCACACATGATGAGGATCTATCTCTCTCTGAAGATTTTCTCAATGACAGTGAAACATGAGTACTATATGATCTGGGGCTGCATAGGAGACACACTTGAGATATAGGGAGAGGTCTATTTTATACATCCATGGTCACTTCAAAATCAAGAAAAAATTTAAATGAATCATGGAAAAATGCAGTAAGAGAACAAAACACTCTTCTCTGCTGAATTCTAATGTGGAAACAAATTAGTTTTGTTGAAAAATTTATGTAGGATATTCATATGGTTATATTTTAAACTTACTTGGGCATTTTTCCAGAGAGCTGTCTCAGACTGTTTAGAGTAACCTTGACCATACAGATTTCACTGAAGTGTTTTGATAATTTATTAAACTGAGATGGGTAAAGTCTGAGCCATGCTGGTGAAAACAATATATAATAACTGATCTCTCAGGCCTGGCTTTACTTCCTATTATTTCGACTGCAAGGTTAAGCACTTAATCAATCACTTAACACAATTAATTTACCAAGTGCAGGCAAATCAAACTATAAAGGCCCAATTCAGCGATAATGTCAATATCAAGTGCTTTTCTCAAAACAAACACACAAAAAAAAACTGAGTTATTCAAATTCTTCACAAAATACACTCAATAAAAATGTTGGTCCATCTAAGATAAATTAATACTTTAGTCTTTAATAAAAATATATATTTTGCTGACACAATGATGCATTCTATCAAATTCAATTAAAAATAGAAACTAAAATCCCAATGATTTTTTATAATGTTTACACAATTACCACTCTTGACACTCGCTGCTTTTGAATTACACAAAGTAATCGGCTTTCTCTGTAATTGAATTCCACAGAGTCAGAATACATTTACAAGGCAAGTCTCTGGATACATGAAGCTGATATAATTGGATTGCACCTGGGTTTGTAAATGTTACAGTTCTAATATTCCTATGAAGACTAATTAAATAATATGTATAAAGTATCTGCACATGGAAATTTAAATTTAAAAGCTAATTTTTCTTACAAATCATACTTAAAAAGTGTTGTTGACTTCCCCACTCTTGTTGCTGAAGCATGATTTCATCAATAGCATACATGGACACAAATCAAACTTTCATCAAAAACTATTGTTTTGTCAGTTCCAGGGTTGAGGGGACATCCCCTCATAACTAATTTAATTAAAACATCAGATTTTTCCATGACCCAAGAAATGATAATGAGCTTGATAAATTAACTCCCATCTCTCCCGTTAGTTTACTTGCCTCAGCCGTCTGAATCATGCCTATTATCAGAGGCAACTCCTATGGGTATGCAGGGTATGTGCTGCTAAATTGTTGTTTTTACAGTGAATAAGAAATCACACATTTTTTCACCTATCTAGCTTTTGCTTTCTGAATACTGAAAATCTAAATGAATTCTGAACAAGAAATTTGATTAAAAATTGGATTCCAAAAGCAGTGATTAAGCCTCTCAAGCGTGACTTGTTGTCTAGTATTATTTAAATCTTGTCTTACTTTTAGTCTTTGTGTTTCTAGTCTAGTCTAGTCTTGGTCTTATTAGTAGCGTTTTGTTTGTAGTCTCAGTTGTTGGTTCGACTAGTATTTTGTTACCCCGCTTTGTTTTGCTTGTTTTTCCACATTATTTTGTTTCCTTGTCTCTGTGTCTGTGCTTGGGTCCATAAACAACCTGTGCCCGCGATAGTTTATGTTTGTTGAGAATGTAATTCAGAAGTATTCATTGGCAAGATATACTAATTAGAAATGTATAAAAATGTTCCATAATACGCAATAAAATAAATAATGAACTGTTAGGGCATTTGTGTCAATTTATAATCGCATTAAACTTTTGCAGTATGTCAAGTCTCTCTCTCAGCTACTATGCCTTTCTTTTAAATAGATTAATTGATTCATCCTGAAAAAAATGTTGTAAATAAAGTTAAAGCCTAAACATATCTGTTACTGAAGATTCCTTCACAAATTATCTGCAGAGGAATAGTGGAGTGGATTTGCACGAGTATTTATGCTTGCTAAACTGCTGTACCGAATGCAGTCCATAATAGTCAGTGCACTCATCAAGTCTCATTTTCTTTCTCCAGTTTGCCACTTGTGTTCCATAATTACTCAGAAGACCATACACACGGTTTTCCAGTATCGGAAACTCATATTTACGGTATTTAAAAGTACAATCGACCACAGTGTTTTATGCAATTTCATTATGTCATCTTCGGGGCAGTGAAAGTCATTCTAAAAAGTGATTGCATGTCATTAATATTAATTACTGGAAAACCACACTGTCCGATTCCTGGAATCAGTGGCAAGTGGAAAGATATATACTGTGAAGTAGTAAAAGAAGGAAAAAAAGTTGAAAAACTCATTTTGGCACTTTGTTTGCATAGATGTATTTAATATTTCCGACAGGATATGATCAACTTTTTATGACATAATGTGACCAGCCTATTTACCCAACAATGTTTCCCAATCTGCAATGAGACCCTTCCATATTTTTGTATTTTTAAAACACATTAGAATCTTCCAGACATAATCTCATCTAACATTATTATTGTTATTATTGATACTATACATTGTATTTTAATTAATAATTGACAGTTTTATAAATAATATTACTTTTTATTATTGTAGCGGGGATGGCTAGGTGCGCTTTCCCCTACCAATGGGATTTAGCTATCCCCGCGGGGGTTGCCGGGAAGCCTCACTTCACGGACTTGTAAATAGTCTGTTTTGTGTGCCGGTTCTGTTTGGCAGAAGTGTTGTGTTGTTTGTCTTTGTTTACTCTATTGTTTAAGCAAGGTTGTGTTCCCTCACCACGGGCGTGTTTGCTATGGCGAGTGAGGGCTATCGTTGTGTTACCGAGTGTTCCCTAGTTTTTTGTGCACTGCCAGTTCCGCCTTTGTCAAGGCCGTCGTAAACGCATGTGCGAAATAAAGAGCATAAATTCCTGTGAAACGGAGTCGGTCTCTTGCTTGAAACCCCGTAGAGAAGTAGCTCTCCTTTAAAACGCTACATTATTTTACTAGAATAATTCCAAGACACATAGGTTAGGGATTTAGGAAATACTCCCATGTTCACATTACATTCTGCTTCGTTATATATTAAAATTAAAAATCTGATCTGATCTTTGTTCTTAACTGCAGAACTGTATAATTTTTTTTGTGTGAACTCGCAGCCTGTATGTCTTATTGCTTTTTGGAAAATATGATTGATAAGTGCATCCTTGGTAGACACCTGGTGTAGCAGATGTTTCATTGAATCAGTTACGTATGCCACAAGTATTCAGTCATCTTTAGCATACCTTGATTAACTTTCTTTGTACCATTTGTTCTGTCAAAATAATAGCTTAGTTTCAACATTTCATTGCATTGAAAATTCCGATGTGTATCTATATTTAATTTGTGGTTATTGCCAATGTAGGACATGTTTATTAACACAAAGGTTTTTGGCTCAGATGTCACAATAACAGAACTTTTTAGAATTTAGAATATTTTTAAATAATTGCTCTTAATTAATATACAAAATACCACATTTTAGCTTCATACACAAATTAAGTGATCTGAAATCAGGTGTTGTGGAATTACTTGCACTTAGTTTTTTAAATTGTTTTTTTGTTTTAAAAAAAATAACAGTTCAGTTTTGAAATTTAAATGTAACTTGGAATAAAATTAGGACCAAATTAATGACAGTTGTGGCGACCAGGGATCAGGGCAAGCCAGTATACAGTATATGGTCGAAATTAAACAAGCCAAGCTTCTTTTTTTTTTTTTCCTCCCTCTCCTCAAGTGATCTATTTTTTGGAATTAAATAGAGTGACCTTTTCCTTAGGACTTCAAAATGGATAATCGTGAGTTTCTGTGCCCTAGCTCAGCCACTCGGAAAGGGAATGCATCCATTTACAACACAGTAGATAAAGTTTGATCACACAAACATCACAAGAATATTTACTTGTATTATGGATTTTAGCTGATACTGAAAATGTCTAAGTACTTGAAAAATTCTACACAATGGTGAGCAGAGAAAAATTTAATAATTTGAATTGATTTAAATTATTTAAATTTATCAGAACTTTTTAATAATAATAAGACAAATGTCACTAAACGTGTTAAAAATTGCCCTCGTCGGCTTTTTAAGTTCTTGTAGCTTGAATTTGAATTTGGCTTGAAATTATTCTGAAGGAAATCCTGTATATTAAATACATTTTAGTGATTAATATTGTATTGTTTTAATGCTACATTGATAAAACTCAGCCGGGTCATAATCCTGGCTCTCTAATGATGTCACAAAAATATTGAAACATATTAACATAAGTGCTTGAAGGAACAATGGTATTTAAAAATGTATTATATATTATTTCTACAAGCATATAGGCTATTGACTTTGTTAAAATCAAATTGTAAGTTGAAGTTCGAAGTACATATTTTCATTTTTTGTCAGATTAAATTTTTCAAAGTGCATTGTTTCTGACCTAATTTTCTTAAGTGGATATTCCATGTTAAAACAAGTTTAATTGTGAGTAACACAGAGGAGCACAGCTTCAAACTCTGATTTCAAATCTTGATTTATTTGTATATTTCTTTTAGGTTATAGAAGTCATAAATGCATAGTCAAGTTTTTTGTTCTTCCGATTTTTAAAGAAATACATTTCGAAGTTAGCACCTTTTCTTTGAAAATGTCAGTAGAAAAGGAATGAGGTTGTTTAAAAACTTTCTATACGTGCATGCATTTTGTGGCAAACTGGAAATAACGTTATTTATGATGCATTGAAATTATTTTTTTAAAAATAGGAATGAGACCAGGACTATGTATGGAGGAAAATGTTACCTTAAAATTGAGGTTCTTGAAGTTCTTCTGTGATCTGCCTAAAATAGATGATGTATTTGCTGAATTCTCAGTGTGATGCCCAGGGGATGGGAGTATTTCATGCTCAGGGGACTTGTCTGCCTGCACCCATCTGAAATAATCTATTCCCACATTCCATAAAACAAAGTCAACTTTTACTTTGCTTGCCAGAAGTTGGAACCTATTAATTTAACTTGAGAGCAAAAAGGTACTCAATTTACTGAAACTGCTGCTCTCATATTTCATTTTCAATGCATGCTTATTAATCTGCCACAGTTTAAAGAGACACCCCAGAGGTGCTAATATGTCATTGAAGTTAGAAATTTTGGCACTGAATAAAGTTATCAACTGATTTGGAGTGTGATGGATTATATATATATATATGTATATATATATATATATATATATATATATATACATACACACACACACACACACACACACACACACACACACAGTACTGTGCAAAAGTATTAGGCACGTGTAAAAAAGCGAAGATGCATTCAAAAGCTATTAAATTTAACGTTTCTAAATATAAAATAAATACTAACCACCCTTTGCCTTTAAAACTGTATCAATTCCCTTAGGTAAACTGTCATGCAGTTTTATAAGACAAGAGAGACTTGATATAATGATGACTATATACAATACATAATAACGTATATAAAATCCTGCAACACTTTGGCTGAGCAGCTAATCAGATTATCCTGTGCCAAGCTATTTTTGTTTGTTTGTTAATTCTGGTGCATCTAAAAAGGTCTTCTAAAAGAGTGCAACATCAATTGAATTATATGTAAAATTATAACAAATTATTATATGTTTAATTTATGTGAATATTTTAAGTCAACATGATGCATCCAAAAAACAGAAACGTATGTTACCAGAGTAAAATAAACATCAGTTAGCAGTCATTTCCCAGTCACTGGGAGTTTGGTAGGCAGCTTTATTGAAAACACATCTGGATAATTGTTTTAAAATTATATGGACTGGGGAGAATCCCAAACAAACAACAAACCTACCAGCTAAGTGACCAATGAGGTTTTGAGAGCAAGGATTCATACTGTATATATCTCAATTAATCTCAATTTTAAATTGCTCTTTTAAACATCACTAAAATGTATTGTATAGTTAAATGGCCAAAAAATAACCCTATGGTAGGTTCAGGTATAGTATCGTACAATATAGTAGATGCTATATAGCAGGTACTGGAGAGAAATCATAGCTGTTGCACATTTGGACAAATATGAAAGTTTAGAAGTAATTAAATGGGCTACAGCACTGTATGAATGCAGATAATTTAGATGCCATCTCAAACATGAAGGGAAACACATAGCACAACATTTCCCCACAGCAATGTCCTTTCATTGATGAATCACAACACATTGTACATGCTGAACCGGCGACACAATAGAGTGTGTTATTGACATTATTAGCACGGCTGTGATGTGGCTAAGGCAAGACGCAAAGCGGAGTAATCCCTTGAGTGTCTTATTGCTTTTATAAAACGTAGTTATTTTTGTATTTACACCAATGCAAGTGCAAATTTAACAAATGCAACATTAAGCCCTGGGGCCTTGAAATTACATTGTGTTGTTGAGGTATTCTGGAATTCTGAGAGATCACAAGGGCTAGACCAGGCTTCTCCAGGGCCTATGGGAGTTTTTATTTTATTTTATTTTTTTAACACAAAACCTATACCAGACTAATTGCAGCTAACGTAGAGTGAGAGTAGTACCACAGACGACCATAGGTCAGGAAGAATAGTGTCAACAAACTCCTGCTTAGCTGCATGATACATGTAGCACTTATTGCAGAGAGGAACAATATTTCTGACAAATAAAATGCCTGTGTTGATATCAGTTCCATGTTGGGTGAAAGCATTCCTGAAATTAATTGGAGTCCATAGTAGCTATAGAACTCATTTATTGAATAAAATGGAATTTGACCTCTTGATTTTATAGTGGGTTTGTCAATTTAGCCATGGTCCAAGGTCACAAACATGTAATGAGGATAGGCCGAGGTCTAAATAAGTGTTTATTTACAGAAAATGCAACATAACAAAATTGTGAGGTATACTCAATGGAGGAGCAAGTCAATAAACCTATGTCTACAGCCCTTCAAACTACAGACCCTGGCGTTCAAAATAATTACCTGATTTGCAATTGCCAGCCAAGACATTCCGCATCAGTCAATGGTTGTGGTGAAAGTTTGTCAATACGAGTAAAGGGTCTCCTCCGAGATTGTCCATTTTCTGATTGACTGTGGTTGTAATTTTAAACATACCATTTAACTTATAGACGCTTCTATCTTCTCTCTCCTCCGTTGTATGTGTCCTTTCAAATTTACTTTATTTCATCATGTCAAGAAACATTAACTTCATTCATCAGGAAATTAATCAGTAACGTCTACTACATGATGACATTAGCTGGGCTATGAACTGTTGCAACAGTATCAAAGAAAGCAATTAATATAATAAAAATGATAATAAATGAATTGACTGTTCATAAAAACAGCAGACAGGAAAATATTTAGTGTTTTTTTCACTCCTTGGTACGATAGACTTATCCCATTGTCTGCTTAAAAGTGATGATAAACAACGAACCTGTTTACAAACCCCTCTATAAAAGCATTATTTAAATTTTGTCTTTGAGAAGTTGATGCTAGTTTTTTTTTTTTTTTCTTGACATGCACTAACAAGTATTAAATTGATCAAGTTTGGGAGCTAGTTTTAAGTGTATTTAGTGAAGTTTTTTTTTACTCATGAGCACAACGGAAGTATAAAAGCTTAACTAAATGGTGTACATGGTGTGGGTTAAATATTTAGTGCTACTAAAACTGTTTTTCATTAAGGCCATATCACAGCCTGCCAGTAGTTTCCTTAGCCTGCTGAATCGAGCCACTTATTTTTTTCCTTAAATTACTTCCTAAGCTCTTGCTAGGTTTTCCATCATATATTGCTTTACTAACCTGCACAGGGATCACAGTATGTGGGATCACAGTTGGTGCACTTCTTTTTGCAGTTAATTTGTGCCTACTCTCAGATAGCCAAATAAAAATTCCACAAAAGTATGTATGTGTGAGACGTTGGTGCACTCATTAAGAAAAACAAATTATGAAAACAAAAGTCTGTATTATATTTGGGTGTTAGTCATACCACAAGTCATGATTACTGAGAGATTACTGACCATTCCTTATTTGTTTGATTAAATCTGGGTGAAACATTAGACCAGGCATGGTATGCAGCTTTCAGGCTGCATCTCAGCCATGTGGTACTAATGGTCTCATTACCTTCCAGATAGCAAGCAATGTCATCCCCACTTGTATCTTTAAGACTGTTAGTGAATAGATATAAGGTGCTTCCTTAACCCTGAACGATGGCCGAACTGGGCCGTTACCAGTTACCCCCTAATCTGCTACATTTTCCTTATAATTAGTTTTCCTGGAGCAGATGTTATGGTTATTGTGTGGCGTCTGGTCAATTTTCAACTTTGATCTGGTGGGAAGGCCTTCTCACTGACCACAAATTTCCATTTAAAACTCAGTGTTTGCAACTATTAGCTTACACTATAAATATTTGGCAATATGACAATGTGATCAGCATAGTCAATCATTTACTTACTATTTGAATATGGGATTTAAAGTTGCTAACTTTCTTAAATTTCTTAAAACTGCTTTCAGTAAACATTTTTCAAAGAGGATGAAATTACTTTTTATGGAAATATTTTTATTCTTAAAAAACCTAAGCAATAAAATCTCCCTCTCTTCTGGATTTTTGGGCACTTTTTTTTCCATGTACATGTGCACAGCCCCACTGGAATCTCAAATTCTTGTCCACACCGTCTGCTTAACACAATCCCCTTTAAGAAATTTAGAAAAGTAATTTGGGACCTACTTTGCTGAAAAAAAGAGCAAATTGACAATCTGTGCAAGAGTCTTCTTAACATTGAGACCTGCAACTGGCGCAAATGCAATATCAATCTGTGTAATGAACATTGAAAGCTTTATGCCTTTTGCTTTCCTGCCCTCTCCTATTACTTTGCGTTGTTGGTTTCTGCTTTACCTGCCTCTCCGGTGCCATAAATAATTTTTTCATATCAGAGCTATGCTAGTATCAAATGGACACTTGCACTAATGTCCCATATTGCGGAATCGACTTGATCCTGGAACTCTGTGCCAAGATATCAAGGGCATTCGTCATGGATCATTATGATTTAGCATTGTAAAAAAAATACAGACTGAAAACCATCGTTCCGTAGGGGGAGGGTTCTTAGCAGTTTCATGCCCCCATTAAGACATCAATGGATTAATGAAAGCAGCTATCTCAATAGACTGTGAAATTGCTTTATCAAAGGCAAACACCAGCCTCTCTGGCTTGGAGAGATTGAATTCAATGAGGTCAGCAGGTAGAAACATCAAGTCATACCAATTTAAACATTACCTGACCATCAATGTACATGCAACTTTCCTAATAAGTTTTGTAATGACTCTTCTGCAAAGCCTTATATCTGTTTATGCATTCCTGGGATATTAAATTGCTTTTAAAACTTTTAAAATACTTTTTACAGCAGTATTTCAATACAGGTCAATACTACTGCACTACTGCAGTAAATAGTTTTGTAATAATGAAAAGTAACTAATTGTCAGGTTAAACACTACAAATTGGAATGGAATTGCTATAGTCAGGTGTTATGCTCTTATCTTGATGAAGACTCATATAAGTGAACGTATTTTGAGTTGAGGTTGACATGCTCATGAAAAGCTGAGTGTCCTGGTACTTTGCACTGGTGTAAGGAGGTCCACACTAAGAAGCAG
Source organism: Hiodon tergisus (assembly GCA_025775045.1). Classification (NCBI taxonomy): domain Eukaryota; kingdom Metazoa; phylum Chordata; class Actinopteri; order Hiodontiformes; family Hiodontidae; genus Hiodon; species Hiodon tergisus. The sequence continues at coordinate 13,828 of JAOVYW010004005.1, read as the reverse complement.
TGATTTACACAACCCTCACTCTTAATGTGAAATATCATATTTAAAGGTCCTCATTATCTGCTTGAAAATATTTTAGTTTTCCAAATTGAACTCCCTCACTTAATGTAAGTTGATGTAAAGGACAAACTGCAAACTTTTATGCATTTTCTCACAATAGCAAACTGCTATTTAGACAATTTGGATATTAATCAATAATCATTAGAATAGTAATCACATAACGCTTTATTTACTGAATAAGGTATTAGCACCCCAAATAATGTGAAGGTGAGTGCTATCTAATCATGTTTGCCACATTACTTATCCAGTCTTATCAAGAGCGTGTATTTGATTATGCTATTAAGGGTAAAGATCAATACCTTTTTGAAATTCTTATGAAAATACCTCTATTCTGTATCACTTTCCTAAAAACCAGGGACTGGCTGATGGCACTGCTCAGATGCTAGCTGTTTGTGCCAACCCTTTTAGTATCCTGTGTGTACTTTTCCGGATCATTCAGCTGGGGTGTTCAATCTTACTTGCCTCCCTGCAAATCTGTTTATTGTCATTGGCAAGTCTCAAAATATTTGGCTCATGTGTAATGTTTGAAAAGCTGCTTATTTCGGTTTTCCACATTGAGGGCAATTACTTTGGAGTTTCCACCTCTTTGTGGGCTTTTATGGTTTTTTGTGATATGTGTTACGTCAAATGCCAAATAAATGGTGTAGAAGACAAGGACCGGGCATGCCCACGTGTGCTAAAAATTAAAACTATTTTCATTTTTCATTTCTATTGTATTGTTCAGTTTATTTACTTACAGGATTTCAAATGAGTAGAATCTGTCTCATTTTCTCTGTTATGTTTCTTAAGGTACATTCTTTTTCTCAGAATATACCCCCATAGGGTTTGTACTCCATGGTTGAGAAATAAATATACAGAGAATTATGGTATTATTATTATTATTTTTTTTTTTTTGTGAAGCTCAGAAGTGATATCAGTCTGGAATTATTACGTGTCGCTAGCTGTTGGCTGCAGACTAAAAGTTTAGTTAGCTGTGAATTTAACACAAAGATTAGAATTACAATGGCACTGTGTGAGTGTGAGTTGGAATGAGCTGGAAATAAATAAATAAAGATGAAAGGCTCATTCTTTCTCCGGATCATGGCCAGAACAGAGCAGAGTGCAGAAGGAATCCAGCATCAAACAAAACATAAATCACTACAGAGGAAAAGTCACACGTAACTATAATACATTTCAAATGTACTGTACTCCATATGCTGTTAACGGTCCAGGAAATGGTAATTTAAATGTATAAAAACAACATAGACACTTTTATATGCTGTAATAATTGTCAGATATATATATCTATCTACAACAGACCACGTCTAACGTAATTAAATTTTCCACTGAAAATATAATTGGAATACACATTATGAGATCTGACATCTTCTGAGATTTTTTTAAATTTCAGACATGAATCTCGGATTTATGGAGGATGTCCAGGAGCGAGAAGAGAGCAGTCATCTGTGAGTTTTGCAGATTTAGAATTTTACTTCTGTAACGCATGTGTTCCTTCTGTCAGAAGCACTTAATGCAGATGAATGAGCAGCAAAATACAAGAATCATGTTTCATCACAGTCAGGCAGATTAACAAAGAAAGCAAACAAGAGTCTCAATAACAAAACCGATTTAGTTCTACAAAGTTTGCAGACACATATGCTGAATCTGTTGTGGGGGCTTTAATCCAGAACCTGTTATGTGCAATAAAAACAGGAATTTACTGGGATGTAGATAAGCCTCTTTAACATTTATGAAGCCTTGACTCTTTGGGAAAAGCCTGCTGCGTAATAGCTTTTCATTTTTACTGATAAATTGTGGAAGGCCCCAAATACTTTTGGAAGACATTGGGCACCTTGATGTGTACTTCTCTCACTGGCTTAAGAGAATTGATTTCATTAGCAGAGGCGTGCAGCACCTACCATTACCAGGGCAGTCCTCTGTTTACTAAAGTTGTTTGCACATCGTTCTGTTCTATGGCTGCGTGCTGAAGCGTCTTTGATGAATTATAAGCCTTCCGACGACACCTGCGCTCATCACAGACTGCATTGAAACACAGATCATGGCGATGTTGGGAGATGGCAATTTATAGATTTTTTTTATTTGAGCCAAGGGTTCCTTTATGCACTGTATTTCATCTAATCTTCTGAGAATTTGTCTCAAGGTAACTTGAAAAACGCTGAATTTTTGGTTACAGAGTACACCTGGCTTCTGACTTTTGCCTGATCATCTCCGCCTGAGCAGAACGAGCAGTGAAGTCAGCAGAGTATTGTGTGTTTAAAAATAAATGAGGAGCCGCTAACGTATATTGATGTGTGTAATTAAATGCGCGAAGGAGACTGCGTTATTGAGTCCAAGGTGCAGAGAATGTGAGAGAGGCATAAAATCACTGGGCTTGGAAAACACAGCATCACTGTACATACACAAAAGCCTTCCTCGCTGTTAATGATTGGCATTCATGCCGAAGAATGTAACGTTATGGGTGCCTTTCACACCAATCTCAACCCACAAGGCTCCTCTCCTTCACACTTTTAATAGAAACACACCCATAGCCAACTGACGGACTATAAATAGTGCACTCAATTTCACTTTTTTTTCCTTCTGTTTTCATGAATGTTGTTTGTAAATTTATCACTGTCAGCTTAGATAAATGACACAGAATAAACATAGCAAATTCTAATGACAGCATCCATCAAAACCCAGAAATGTTACATATTGAGAGGGTCGTCACACTTGGTCTCTGCCAGATGGCCAAAAATTAACATAGAACTTTGCTATTAATACTGAGTGTTTTACCACCAAGGAATTGACAAGGTGGTGAGAGGGGTGCCACAGAGATAAGAGCAAACTATTTCCCACATATCCGATGTGTAATAGGCTTTCAATGCAATCAAAATGTATTAAAGTAATTCAACTTTCTGTTGATGGATGGTGAATCTACCAGTTCACACTTTGTATACGGTCCTGCAAAGCTCAAGTGTATAATGCAAATCACCTACTCGGCAGGAGGCTGGAACTGAAGACATAAGGAACATAAAGTAGTTCTGCCTAATATCTCAAGGTTATGTCCTCTTATTGTGAGTAATGAGTTTTGAGGATCATGCAAGCTTTAGTGGTCAAGATGGTGAATATCGCCTTAAAGTATTTTGTGTTGTGGATATGAAAGATCTACTGGACATGTCCACATTGATAGTTTAATTTTTATAGCACAAACCTGAAAATACAATTTCCCTGTGCCACAATTTAGATCAAGACAATGTGAGGAAATAGATTTTCCATAAAGTCTACCAAATGTTTGGCTTACCTCTCCACAATAAACTGGTGCCTTGATGCCAAATTAAAGTTCATGGTTTTTAGGGTAGCTGATCACTTCAGCATGACAAATCCCTCTGTGCGATTAATACTTTAGAGTTTGATGTCTATATAGTGAAATTATTACTTTCAGGGAAACATTCAGCATTACAAGTATGAAGCTGTCGTAAAAAGGATTTCTGTGTTCATCGATTAAAATGTACTCAACTGAAAAGCGGTAAAATATTTCCTGTGAGTGTTTTTTTATTTATTTTGTTAATTCTGTTATTAATATATATTTACATAACAAAACGTGTAAATAACTCAGGGATAAAACGTGTAAATAACTCAGGGATATTTATGGGTCTCTTATAGAGTGCTCCCTAAGAGACCAGCTATTGAGTTCTTTATTAGCTGCAACAGTTAAGTCATCGATTTGTTTCCATTCATTTCCTCCTTACATGAATCAGTGCTAGACGTGTCAGTGCTATATGTCATAACATAAAACTTTTTATTAGTACAGCTCTTGATCACCCTTTTAAATAAACCATGTATAGCTGAGTCTTATTGTGGGCCAATCCCAGACTGCATGTACAGCTTCTGTCCAGGCCCACCATCCATTAGTCCTTACGAGAAGTCTGAGGGAAGCTGCATAATAAATAATAATAGATCATCTGTTTTTTTGTGTTTTTTTTTTTAACCATAACCATATCCCTGCTTTTAAAGCTCCCTATGTAAATACAGAATCAATAGATTGATTCTGACTGAATCCACAAAGGCCAGGTTTTACGCTTTGTGATGTCTCACCAAATATTGATATCCACTCCAAACATGAGGGAAATTTACCATGACATTGTCCACAATATATCCCCTCCGTGCCCCTAATACACACCGACTAAGGCAAAACTATTATTTCTTAAATCTATCAACAACTCATGCACAAGAATGAGACCATAAAAGATAAAAAATACAGTATGTCATGTGTTTCGGAACATAAAATGAAAAGCCATAAATTGAAAAGCTTAAATTGCTATGCAGTTCCAATCTTCTCGCAAATGTGGAACAATTGCAGGGTTCTATGAAATAGTAATGCAGTCCCATCAGTGATCATTAGATTCCCTGCCCCTTGATGACATAGGCTAACCAGGTCCCAGCCTAAGATAAGGTCTAGGCTGGGACAAAATCAAAACATTGGCAACCTGCTAGTCGTATTTAATATAATTGTATTTAATTATACTTTCTTTATTTTTTTAACTCCATTTTATGGAGTGAAAGTGACCAAAAAAAAAAAACGTGCCACACAAGCACAGATTAGTTTATCATAATTTAGATTGGAAGCTTTTGGTTAATTATTAAAGTGACATGTTTGGCTGAAGTTGGCAGACAGCAAGAGCTAAGACCTATTCGCTCTATTGAAATGGATGATACTGCGGTGAATGATTGACACTTTGTGCTCATACACAATTCAAATATCAAAACTAAACACCACTCAAACTAATAACTCTGCACCCTTTCTGTTTTTGTGCTTTTGTCCATTTGATTGGGTTTTTGTTAGACCATTTTATTTATTTGATTAATTTTTCGTCTGCTATGAGGTTTTTAAAATTTTATTAGTTTACTTTTGTATTTACTTTCTCCACTTTTACCTCTCATAATATCATTTATTTTACTCAAAAATGTAAAATATTATAAAATGTCTGACTTCTGTTGTAGCTCAGGCATTAATGACTTAATTGCATACATTGACTTTGAACAGTGACTTTGAATTGCATGTTGTTCCTGTTGTCAGTCAGTCACTGTTAGAAAAGGCATCTCAAAACTCTAAGGACTGTGGGTATACAGGAACAGCACCAACTTCCTTTGATTTATAGTACTTCCAGTTGTTCCAAATGTTTTGTTCTATTGCACTAAAAAATTATTTTACATTCAATGCATTAAATATAAATGACGGATGCCTCCCTTTCACCTACAAAATGACATTCTCTCTATGATACATGCCATATTTGTTTACATATTTTTAAGCTCCATCTTTCCCTAACAGCTGCAAAACCCAACACTTTATTTTGTTTACTTGGACTAATTTCAATCTGGTCTCAGGGGGTGAGAGGCAAATGACTGAAACTAATATGCTCACCATCTGCTTCATGAGTACGTGGGGAAACTGATGCCACTATAATGATGCCGTTTGCGTATAAAATAAAATAAAATGAAACTCAAGAGGAAATATCAGTAGTAAAACAACGGATCAATCATACAGAAACAAGGTTGTTATTCTGCCAGGTTAATGGTTTACATAAGCAATCATCAAAAACGCATTTGTACGGTGTGAATTGGATGCCACGGAATTCTAACTATTAACGTAAGATGAAAATAGTGTTCCATTCGGCTTACTGAGAAACGTGTATCAATATATATATGGACATGTCTGTAATTTAACATTTAATTTAATCTACCAGCATTTACGTTTCCGGCTGCTGGATAGGTAAGAGGTGATTTAGACACACTGAAGGCTGAAAGACAGGATTAGGATATTGTGGGCCTCAAAAATCATTACTGGATATGTTTCAAACTATTTTTACATGTTACACATCAATGTTTGAATGTATCAATAACACCATTAATAAATCATAAAACCATCTAAGTTCTTCTCATCGATGGAAAGTAATAATAATTTAAAAAAAAACAAAAAAAAACATCTGTTTTTGTTTTTCGCTTTTTTGCTCAGCATATTGTGACTCTAAGTCCCAGAAGACCAAACTACCTTACAGAATATGGAACACCATATGCTGGTTGTCATTTAATAGATGTGTGTTTTTAAAAATGCTGCGCCAAGACAAAAAAAAAAAAAGCTCATGAGAAAGAATGAATAGGACGGACAATTTTGAATACAAATGTTCTATTTTGACGCACTAAACAGTAATAGTGAGAGAGAAATGTAATGTAAAAAGTATTTTTTATCAGATATTCTGCACCTTCCGTGTACTGCTATTGAAGGTATTGACCAATACCACTGAATGCTGAAACTAAATGCATTAGTGTATTAAGATTCAAGTCTGGTACAATTTGATATAGCCTGAGCAGTGGAACCTGTGCATTAGAAAAGAAAGAAAAGTTTTGTAATATAACTAACCTTTCTAAAAAAAATAATTCCAGTAAAGTATGAATGTTGAAATTCTAGAACAAGAAATCAGATGGAACAATGAGAATGGAAATAAAGCTGAATGAACTTTCAGTATGAATTGGAGATACATTGGAGATGTAGATACCTTGGAGATGGAGATACCTTGGAGATGTAGGCAGTATCTGAACAACAGCATCTGTACTCACTACTGGTGTTCAAATGCTGTGCGTCTCTCATTTATTTTTAACCATCATCACTTTCACCTTAAAGAAAACACCAGTGCTGCTTCTTACAGGGACAGGAGCACCTGAAATTACTCTTGAAATATGGATGTGTGTGGCTTTTATTGTATGTACCCAGTGGCCCAGAGGTATGAAACTTTCACTTTTCACATCTCAGTTATTTTTAAATGCTTTCAAAAAAACTGTTCTAATACTATGAGGAAATTTTGCTGCAGTAATATCAGGCTAAAGAAGCCTTACTGGTAGCCCAAAACAAAGTGATTCTGATTTTCATGGGCTGGATTAAGAATGCTATTCCTAATAGACCTTTGGGTAAAAACACATGAGTTGTATTTGTGTGCAGTGTGGGCTTTCTTATATAGGCATCCTTATTTATTTATTTTGACCTAACCTCGTAATGCCCGGCTCAATATCAGGAATAAGAGCAAAATGGCACACAGCAGATGTTAGGAGCCCTAATGCTGTTTGCTTCACAGGAGTGCTGAGAGATTTAACAAGACAGCCACAATGCAGCTTAGGGTGAAACAGCTGGCTTCTCTCTACTGCTTGCAGTGTGAATTATCAGCCCGCATGTGATCACGTAAAATGGTTTATGTTTATAAAAATAAAATATTGTAACATAATTCAAATAAAACTGTACAAGCCCCACATTGGGAGTGTGATAAAAGCATTCATTGATCTGAAACTCATGTTATACAAATTGTCTGAATGTTCACAGAGATCTTCTGCCATCCTTCCTTTCATGATCAAAGCTTCCCTGGTACACATATCTGTTATAGATGGAAAATTAGTTTTTATCATTAATTTTTCTTCCTTTGAATTTATAAATATATACAGTGTCTTTCAAATGTATTCATTATTTGATTAATTAGTAAAATATTATTCAACAGGTCTTCTGAAGATTTATATCATTCAGAATTACCATTTAATGAGAAGGTAAGAATGTGCATTTAGTTCAGAATTTTAAAAACGTTTTTGTCCCAGACCCGCCCCATTACCCTGATTTATGATGGCTCTTTATGGGAAACGTTGAATCGTAGAGAATACTTGACACGTTGTGCTTGCACACTTCTAGAACACTACTAGAAGAAGTAACTGCATACCATATCTTTTTTTTTTTTTTTGGATAATGTAGCATTTTATGCATATTCTGCAGTTCATTATTTCACTTGTGTCTTTTGGTGGTACATCTATTTTAAACTCTCATTTACTTTCACAAATCCTTTGGAAAGTAATTTATTTATTTGCTGAGTGTCGGATGTCTAATTAACACCAGGAACTCTTTGCTAACAGTATAATGAGAAGAAATCAATTAGAATTTATTTTTCCTGCAAAAAGGACCGTATACCATAAAAATTAATATTAACATAACAACAAATAAACTTTTGGATTTGCATGTTGAAAATCATGTTGGTTACTCTTTGTAACATTTATTATAATATTATATATATAAAGCTACCTGGCTACAATAATACAAAGAGGGAGTGTTAACACGGCATCACACACACACAACACCGCAACATAAACGGACATCACACGGACTGAACCACACAGCACACAACAACCAAGGACACACACAACGCAGCAGAAAGCAGAAAAACACAGACTAAATCACAAAAGACATAACTACACCTGGCTGGGCATAAGCGAACCGGAGTGGCTGTCTGACTGCTGCTTACAGGCATATTCACATCCCGATTTCGCCTAGTTTGCTGAGTCCTCAGCCTGCAGCCAGACTGTGTTCAGCCCCTGGACTTCCTTTTTAAAGCCTCTCCATTACATCAGCACACCCTGGGCTGCAATACAGTCAAAAAAATTACAATAACCAAACCCCTATGTTCGTTCTCCACTTTTTGTGATATTTACACTTTATTATTTTTTAAATAAAGCAAATGACAAAGTAATGTACCCTGCAGTACAGAAGTATTCATGCATTTTGCAATTATTTTGAGATGGTAATTAAGGGGCAGGTGGTCACAAGCCATTGGTTCTAAGATGTCCTATGCTAACATTATACAAGGGGTCTACCAGTGGTTAGGTAAAAATGTTGAGTCGGATCAGTGATTGCTGATAACAGGTATCCAAACCCTTAACCTGATATGGGCTCCCATCAACTGCCAGCTGGGATGATACTTTGGAGTATTCAGGGTAATATAAAACCAACTAAGAAACTGAGTTCTGGATGAAGTCATGCAATCAATTATTTTTTTTATTTTTTTTACTACCTTAAAAGGTATTTTCCTTTCATCCAGGAGAAGACAGCTGTCACTGGAGGATGTGACACAAATTACAACCAGGTTTTTGCCTTACATTTAATCCTACCAGTAGATTTATAGGTTGCCAAGTGAAAAGTCAAAGCGACAGGGCCAACATTTCTGAAGCTGGCTGCCAACGTCCCCCTGCCTGTTATAAATCATTTGCTGAATCGTCTTTTCTGTTACCTCTCCCGACACTTGGCAAGAGGAGTGCCAGTGTAAAGAAGAGTCCGCTATGTTGACACTTTCCTGAGCATCTGTGCACTGCGCCGTGTGGTAGAACAATTGCCGGTCAGAGTGAAACCCATACAGTGACATAGCTAACTATGCTTGGTGTACCTTTCACAGAAGAAAAAATTGCTCTCAAAAAAGGTAAGTGCTTAGTTGAGCGCTCCATCTCTCCTGTGAGTGGGAGTCTCATGCTTGTTAATCAAATCATTTTTACCTACAAACATATTGATACCAACTTATTGATATCTTTTGCATGTGTCCTGGCTTTAATATGTATTTTTAATAAAGTCTTACTTATCCCACCCGACGTTACATTCTTTTTAAATTCCCTTCTTTTGATCTATTTCAGGCTTGCAGTAATTGATTCCATACTATGGTTCTGCTATCAAACGCAATTTGCCGTAAATTGGGCACAGCTGTTAAAAAAATAAAATAAAATAAAATAAACCTGAAAGCAACCTTGGGCTGTCACCGAGCTGTGTTCACTACAGAGTATAATGATCTTGCATGTAATTGTGTCTAATAGCATTTATATCACTGTGTAATATCTTTAGCATGCGTTGTACCTTCCATTTTTAAACCTGATTTTTTAAAATAGAATTTCATCCTGTAAATAGGACAATGGGATTTTTCATTATGCATGGCAGATAAATCAAAGATTACCATTCTGTCAGGTAGTTTGTTTGTGGTCATTGATGGCACAAAGACGGTGGTTTTGGGGCAACAATGTGGCGATCAAACTTTATATCAAACATGTTACATTTGTACAATCTATATAGAGCAACACTGTCTTTTCGCCGAGACCAAGCCGTGTGCTGGCCATATCACATTTTTATTTGAGGGGAATATTGTTTACCTCTGCAGGGATAATGCAAAAATTGCTTGATTTAGTCCCGTGTCATTTCACAACGAAATGTTATAGTGTTCCAATCCAGGAAAAGTTTTCATGCCCTTCATGACCTTGTGGTGCAATGGCTTTGATTTGGTCTGGTCCAAAATCTCTCATCTCTGGACACACCAAAAACATTTTTTTTATCTTGTCTTCTCAAAGGGGAATCAGATTATACTTTTTTTCCCAAGGCTTTTTCCTCCCCTGAGACATCCTGACAAGCCAGTAGTGTGAAAGCCATAACTTTCAGATATTCTACATAGATTCTAAAACACTTACAGTTTGTTGTTCTAAATGTAAACAATGGTTTCTCTTAAAATTCAGACACATTCTGCCCGCAACCATTACAACATAATGGCAAAATCACGGGGTAGAAGGGAGAGAGAAACAACTTCTTAGCTGAGGAACAATTGTAGGAATTGTTATGGAAAATGCCAAGTGTGGGGCTCCTGAGTGACTCAGTCAGTCAAGACACTCACCTGCTGGTTCAAATCTGTATCATGTTATTCACCAACTGTGTCTGGGAGTCCCAAGAGGTGGTGCCCGGGTTAGGATGATCAAATTTGTTGATTTCACTGTTCTCCACTCGGTACTAAACCTCCTTTAAAGAGCTGTGTGGCCTGATGTTTTCAAAATGGTAACAATTGGGGTGTTGGTAGCTGAGTGCACATTAAGCAAATAATAAGCAAATTAACTATGGACTGTGGAAAAAATTGGCAAATCCGAATGACCACTTTCTCCATAATAACAGTGTTGTGCAATTAATTACTGAAGAACAAACAGTTTTCACAATGCAAACTGTTTTTATTTGTATGAGAAGAAGAGAGGCAATAACAACCTTTGCCACATCAGTTCTATAACTAGTTATCCTGTCTTGTTGATCAGCATTGTTTCAGAGAAAGAGAAACCTCTGTATACATTTTTTTGTGGAAGGCCACTCAGCAGGAACCCCATAACCCCCCCCCTTAAAACTTGTCTGAGAAATCAGACAGCAGAACAACTCAGCGAGAGAAAATGGGAAAGCGTTAGGAGTATTTAATTCTAACAGCCCCTTGATTATACAATAAATACTCACAAGTTAAATTAGTAAGTGAAAAATCTTACAGGTGTCATCTTACAAAACAAACACATTAACTAATCTATCAGACGTCCACAGGTTCAACATACCTGAGTGTTTAAATTTGATCTTAGGTTGGGTAAAACAAATACTGGGAATGATGGCATATTGGGAAGTAGTTAAGTTAATGCAGTCCATTAGGCTTTTGGCATGTGTGATCCCATTGAGAGTTTTTGGGTTTTAATACAATCATTACATCTTTACAATTTTAAATGGTTTGTTTCTTATCATCATCTTATCATTTGAACATTTTATACCTTCCCTATTGGTATTATTCACCATCACATTGCCATTACCATTTAAAATCTAACTGAAATAGTTTGAATGCTTGGGGGGAAAAATACATTTAGAAAGTATTAAAATAAACAAATTTGGCCAACATTGTATGTCTGATTGTTACATATGTGAATTGATAAAATAATGACAGTATGTCTTGTGATTCAGCCCTTAAAAGGGGAAAGAAGGTTATGACTGATATGAAAATTAGATGGACAAAGTAAACCAAGCTCTGGGCTCACCAGGACACATTGTAAATCTTCTTCCCTTAAGCAAAACATAACACCACAGTTTGAGCATGTCGGACTAATTTTTTGGGGTCCCAGAGTCTTCTCCTTGCTTAAACCTGGTTTGCTTAATGAGTCTTCAGACTGCTAGACAACTCAAGTGTACTGCAGGAAACTCGGCTGGGCTTGGGCTGGGCTCAGATGAACCTCCTGTGTGGAGCTCTGCCTCCCCCCTCAGGTCAACAATTAAAGTCACCTGGCCTTCAGCCAGCCTGGCTTCATCTGAGGAAAAGCTGGTTTTGTCTTATCCCCAGGCACTGCATTGCTGCAGTATGCATACTTTAATTCAGCTATGGTTTAGATTCCCTCCTTTGATTATCTGGATTCAGATATACGTTCTGCCATTTTATTATTATTGTTTTTATATGTACTTTTTAAATTTTTTTTATTATTATTATAATTTTCTTATTGACCCATAAAAAAGTCTCGCTGCATACATATTTTATATTAACAGATATAAATTTTACTGCATTAGGCCACAGTAAATCGAAATCCCAATTGTACTTTGTGATCCACAAAGTTACAAAACACACGAGGAAAAAAGTGTTTCATTTCAAACAATTGAAATTCCAGCTTTTAACTTCACTTAATCTTTAAGAGGAACTAATTTCAATGTGTTATGCTTTGTCAACATATAATGTCTGGAAAAGATTTTTTACAAAATTAAAAAAATAAAACACATCAACCTGGCAGACTTTGTGAACTTCAATCAGCTGAGTCAGAGGGAAGTCTCGTCTACACAATCAAACACTGTCTCACAGCTTCCAGTACAGCTGTGAGTGAAGATAAAACTTTTGAAGTAAGGGGAAAGGTATTTTGGTAATAGGATTGCCCAAAGCTGCAGATGTCAGCTCGGAGAGCATGGATGGCACTCGTACCCCAGGTACTCGCATATCGATTTTTTTGCCCTTCTTCAAAATTCAGAAGTGATTGGTGTATATAGCTTAAAGCATTACAGTGCATTGGAGAACGGCATCTCACAGTCCGTTTGTATATGGCTGAATTCTAGAGTATATACTATAAAATATAAATGACTGCTTCTGCAATGGGGTGGTAGAGAGGCTAAAAGTGCTAAGGAGTTTATATGAGTTAATGTAATGTAATGCCAGGCTGGGAAAAGGTATAGAATTATGAAATTAAATAATATACTTGTTATGTGAACTGGTGTTGCACCATACTAGGTCAGTTTGTCACTGAATTAATTATGTGTCATATCATACCCTATATTGTTACCGTGTCAAATATGTCGGACCAGATCACAATCTTGTACGAACCTTTCCCACCAACCCAAAAACCTGATCAAGCCTGTGGTTTACTAGTGTTTTTGAGACATGAAGTTGTCTCCTTTTGTACCTTTGTTTGGTGAATGCATCACTATACCTGTGCATGATCAAAGTGAGAATCAAGGCTGTCCTCCAGGCTGTTACCCTGTGTCTAATCTTTCAACCTACGAGTCTTCACCGAGGGTGAGCAACGTGTAAGTATAGTATGAACAATCCCTGAAACACTGTTATAGTAAAAAGTGTTTCACTTGCTGAAAACTCACAAGGTGCCAAAGTACTCATACTAATCAGAGTGGATTGTTAAAATTAAAGCAATTGTTAGACTTGTCTTTCCTTTCCTGAAAGGTTGACTACAGCTTCAAAAGACTGCAGGACCTCAGTTACATTATAGTAGATTATGGGGATCACACTACATAACCTAGTCACTTTGCATGTTAGAAGAACACTTTGTCAACAGAGGAAGCTTAATGCCAAATGTAGTCTTTACAGCATATGCCGCCGCAATGAGTGTGATTGGGTTTGTTTCTTATTTTACATAACCAGCAGCCTAGTCACTGAATAATTATGTACACAAATTATTCACTGGAAGACCAGCCCAAGCCAACAGAATGGCAGAGGTCCCACTGAGGTCTCAAATAATCTCTTATAATAATCTAATGGAAAATAAAGTAGACAAAAGATCAGACCAGAAGCAGACAGGTAATTGAAACCATGCATAAATGGTTTGAGAGAGAGAGAGAGAGAGAGAGAGAGAGAGAGAGAGAGAGAGAGAGAGAGAGAGAGAGAGAGAGAGAGAATAAAAA
>JAOVYW010004004.1:0-13512 GCA_025775045.1 Hiodon tergisus | reverse complement strand
GTGCTAAATGACTGGGTGGTATTCTGAGCATATTTTGTGGGTTATTCTCTCTCTCGTGCTAAATGACTGGGTGGTATCTCAGCTTTGACCTTGGTGCCCTGCCTGCATCAGTTGCCACGGGCGACAGGACAGCAGGACCGGGCAATGTTGCTCGCAGCTATATTTGTGAATGGAATTGAACACAGATTCAAAAAAACTATTTATTAAAGCAAGATATATTTTGTGATACCTCTAAAAAAATGCATGTTGCAGTACACTGACCTCAGAGCCAAAAAGTAAACGGTGCGTTTCAATAGTATTTTAGATTTAGATTTTTTTTTTTTTTTTTTGGTGTGTGTGCAAAAAGAAAATTTCAATATGAAAAAACATTCAAAGCAGGATATGCCAGCGCGGGTGTGTCAAAACAAAATGTATCGTTAGGATTGCTTTTAAACAGAATTCTCCTACGATAAACGCAATTAGTTTCTTACAGGCTTTCAATGGTGCGGTCTGAATAAATCCATGAATGCTGAAACTTGAATGCAGCTGAATTATATGATTGCATAAAACAAGACCTGATGATGTATTCTGTTCCGATGACTGCTGGATTACAAATGGAAGTTTACCCATTGACCTTTACAATCTAAAACTGGTACTATTCTATTCATTCCATGGCTAAAGCACCCCATTAAAAATAGTTTTTACGGACTTCCGCTATATTTTAATTGTTTTATTGAGTTCAAATATTTGGGAAAAGCTTTAGATCAGAGGTGGTTTACAAGTTTATCAGTCAAGAGACAAGAGAACTTGACAGCTGACAAGAGAAACGATTACCTTGTTGAGCTAAAGACCAAAGTCCCCAGCTCAGGAAACCAACCATACTCTTGTCTTGACTCCAAGAGGTGACATTCCTTTCCACATCGTTTGCTCACTGAATTTTCTCACAGTAAATTTGATAATGTTATGAGGGTTACGACAGAGAGCGCCGGACTGTGAGAGAGGCACTGAAGAGTATGGAGCACAGAGCCCTGGTAGAACTTTCTGGAACGTGCACATTGAACGCTGCCTGGAAAGAATTGGATGAGGAATGCTGCTCAGATGAGGGTTTTCACCAGCCAAGCCACTGGAGAGCCTCCTGGCAAGCGCCGTCACCGGTGAGTTTCACCAGCCCCATCTTCTCATCGTGCGTCAGGTTTTACTTTACAGCCATTTCCAGTCTTTCAAAATGAGAAACTTATGGAAAATAAATGCTAAAATGTGATCTCCGAAAGCCTGATATTGATTGTGTCATGTAAATTGAAGGCATTAACAAGTTCTTTCTTTGCAGAAAGTCTGGTCAAAACTTCTCAACCAGGAACCCATCTAACGCTTCAAAGACCTCTGCATCTGTATCATCATTTCTTTGAAATTTCAAGCAGTGCAACCAATCCTCCACAAATTGTGCCCAGCAAACCTGAAATAAGCTAACAACGCTGCAGTCCGAAATGCGCATGCTTTCATGAAGTTCAAACGAGGAATGCCCCGATAAGGTCAACTGAGAAATATGTCGCGTTTCCAAGTTCTGAAATATCACAGATTTGACAGCCTTATCAGTGAGGTGAATGAATCTTACTTTCACCGTTGACTTCTTATCTAAAACTTTGTGCATTATGTCCAATGATGCAGCAAGAATTCATTCTGTGTGCCACTGTATAGGATCATTTCTCTCTGGCCATGTTATATGATACCATGTTTGAGGCCAGCTGTGCTCGATCATTCTGGTTTGTACTTTGACTAAGAACCTTAGTGGATGATTAAATCTGACTGCATTCTTTGACAAAAATCAAAAGGTTTCTTCACCACCTAACCATGTTTTGTCCTTAAATGACTCTAGTCTTGAAGGCTTTAAACTCTCATTTGTGAGTATTTTGCTAAAAACAATGCAACATGGGCTTTGCCTCCCTATGCGCAATGGCACTTGAAATACATTTTTTATGGTTCTGCCTTGTTCTTATTTTTTCTTAGCAAGTTGTTCACTGGTTGATTGTGGTAGAGATCAGGCAACCATAACACTGTTATCGAAACGTGCTTTCACAGATGATATTACCACACAACCTACATTTACTAACAGTTAGCTAACTAACTAACAAGTATTAAGTGGTGAGAATTGGCTAGCCTCATAGCCAATTGTCAACAAACCAATACACACCAACCAACCAATAGATGTGTGTAGAAAATCAAATGTATACGCCACCAAACTAACAGATGCATGTAGCAAACCAATACATCCATTCAGCAAACCTTCAGCAAACCAATAGATGTATGTAGCCAAAAGGTTCAAGCTGCAATCCAACATCTGAACACATCTGAAACAGAACTCGAGGAGCTGTGGATTTAGGCTCATATTATAGACTGTAAGTAAGTATCAAGGCACGATAAACCGGTATCATGGTCCTCACATGATAAATATGCATCACTTGGTGGATCAGTATCAAGGTACCCACTTGGGTTAATCTTATAATGAATATAAATGTCATTTTAAAGAAATACTACTGTTGTTCTACATAAAACATAATTTTACTAGTATGTTTAATGGAAACCATAGTCCCCGTTTGGTAGGTTAACAATGATGCAAGTGCTTGCTTGCATAGTTAAGCATGTCTGTTCGTCTGTTTTGTCTTTGGGTGTTACAAAAATGAGACTTGAAATGAATAGAACAAAACAAAAAAGGTAGTATATATGTTATGTTATTGCATTATCCATTAAAGAAAAATGTTACTTGCCTGATGGTTACATACCATAATAACTACTGGATAATATAATAAGTTAGTCACATTTTCCGGAAAAGGTTATTACGTTATCCGTTTAAAACAAGTTTATTACATTATCCGACAAGTTATTACATTATCTGCTTTTATTACATTATGAAAAAGTTATTGCATTAGGACAAGTTATTAAATGATATGGCCCTTTCACATTATCCGTTGTTACACATGTAAATAACTTTGTTCAGTAAATTTTAAACTACAGTATTTGGACCTGTTCAGCCTGTATATTTATTGTGACCCAAATTCCAAACACAAAATCAGTTGTTGAACTGTGCATTTGAGCGCTTATTTTTTCTTCTTTTTTTTCTTTCTTCATTTAAACACAAGGCCAGTATCTGGTGTCATGGAAACATTTAGCATCTTTACATGCTTTTAAATATTTGTAAGCCTTAAGGGAGGCTGCATTATTCAGCTGAAATTACATTTAGTTTGCTCAGATATAAAAGCGAAAAAGCAGCGGGGAATGTCTTTAAAATCAATTAGATTTATGCCCTCCAACAAGATTCAACACAGGGTTGTCTGTCAATGAGCTCTGGCAAACGATCAGAACGATCACGTGACTCTCTATTTGGCAAAAAATGCTGTTGTTGTGGCATTAAAGCCAATCATTAGGAGAAAACCGCGTAGAATCCCGTGCGTTGCTCTGGATGAGAGGGTCTGCTGAACACATAAATAACGCAACCTAACAGAACATTAATGGAGAAATGTGAAGCGGAAAGGGACTGTAGGTGAGAGTCCGGGGTGAAAGCAAACCTGCACGCTGCAAACTGGCACAGGTGGCTATACCTACAGTGTCTATACCTACAGTGTATATACCTACAGGTATTCATCGCCTCGCCCACTTTTCATGACAGTTTTAAATCAGAACTATTACTTATTATTAACTTCCTCCTGTATATTTCTAGAGAATGAATCATTATTAACACTTTAAAAACCATCTACATCTACATTATGTAAGTATTTCACCCCTTTGCTAGCCCAGACTTAAAGTAGTTCAAGTTTTTTAAATTAAGTTGAGAAAATATCAAGTTAATTGACTGGCTTTTGTCCGTGTGAAGTAATATTGGTTCACATGTTTTCAGTGTAAATGCACCTGTCTTGATAAGGTCCCTCAGTGAAGAAAAATTTCAACCCAGGTTCAACCTTGAAAACCAAAAAGCATTCAAAACAACTCAGGAATGCAGTAAAGCAAAACTGAATATGCCAACGAACTTCAAGTACAACCCAGACATTACCCAGATCAGATTCTTCCTTCAAACTGAGCCGCCAGGTGAGCAGGAAACAGGGGCGGATCCAGATGATTTTCAACTGGGGAGGCACGGGGGGGAACAACAGTTAAATTGGGGGGGGGGGGCACCCAAAAGTGACTATTCGAAGCGAACAATGATTGACTATCACTAAGAGCCAATGAAAATTGAGAGGGGCACACGGGGGTTGGCCAATCAGATCACAAGGGGGGCGGGTACCCCCCCCCCCCGTGCAACCACGGAAGATTCGTGCCTGGCAGGAAATTGATCAGAGACAACTCCAGAAAGCCACTGGCATCTTTGAAAGAGCTTGAAAGTTCAATGGCTGTAGTAAGAGCAAATGCCAGTGAGTCAATAATATCCCAGCTGGTCATTTCTGGCAGCATGGCAAGAAGTAAGCCAATTCTGAGAGAAAAATCTGAAAAACATCTAATTTCCCATATGGAGATTGCAAAAATAATTTAAATTATATAGCAAACAGTTTTCAAAAGGTTTTGTGACTACTGTTACTTTTTGGCACAAAGGTGTACAAAATTGGTTGAGACTTACCCAAAAGGCTTGTTGCTGCAATGGCCAAATGTGATCACACATATTTCTGGGTTTTTTTGTGTTTTTTTCAATTCTTTACAGTTTTCTTTACAACCAACCTCTTTCCCCCCTAAAAGTGCTTACTTTTAGCATCCAAAGTTTTGAATTAAAATATTTAATAAAAAACTGTGAACACGTCTATTAGTAATTCAACAAAATGGGTCATTGCTGGAAGGGGGTGAATAGTTGCATGTATAAAAATGCATGTATATGTTACAATATGTCCTAGCTTGAAGATAATTATGGGATTTTCCCCATGATGACAGACACAAACGCAGCAGTCTCAACCTCGTCTCTTCCTCTCGTCCCGTTTCACTTCTTTGTAAAGCCCCTGAGAGGAACGGTAAAGCCATATTAACATACTCTGGAGTTGGCCATTTATAATCTTTATGATTATATTTTATGTGGTCACAGTGCTTGATTGTGAAATGCCAGTCCAAAAAAGTATCAAGAAATGGATCAAGACAAACCCAGAGGCTTGATACTGCCACTAGAATTCTATGCCAGAACAGTTTTCTCCATGGCCTGCATAACACGGGAACCTGCAACCAGGGTTTTTTCTCTCTCCATCATTGGGTGTAAATGTAGGCGCATGGGTGATAGTGCGTTTAAAATACAGCATTCACGTTACTGTTCCTTGAAAGATTTATAAGAATTCCATAAATCATTCAATGAAGGAAATGATTGCCGTAAACATGAAGAGCCATCCCACATTGTGCTTTTGAAAAATGAATGGTTCTCGAATCATAAGAGATCGTGGTATTTTCTGTCGACGGGCCACCGTTGTTCTCTTTTAAAGGAGACTCACTGACAAGCTAGAAAACTTCTCAAAACAATGCTCATGGTACCGTCTTCCAGGACGCACCGTTGTTTCGCGAGGCCCTTCTTTCAATATAAAGAATGGCTATGTTTTGGGGTTTTTTCTTCTAACAAAAAGGCCCAGCCGTAGAACCTTTTCTGACAGTTGGCTGCATCCCCCTAGCTTCCTGCAATCCACACGGTACAGGGCGGAGCCATTCGTCTTCCTGACCAGCTTGGCATGGGCTGTGGGAGGGTTTTGAGACCCTGTTTCCTGGAGCTTCTCCTCTGCAATTCAGCTGCTGGGTGGTGGGCAGCACTAGGGGGCTTGTGTTGGCTCTGCTGTTGGCTTTGACATTCCTCACCAGGCAGCCTGGGACTGTGTGACACCACAGTCAGCGTTCTTTAGTCCAGGTGGAGGGGGTGTCCGAGTCCATCAAGAAATGTTCGGCCACAGAATGTGCTCATTCTGGCTGATGAGAGAGTTCCCAGTGAGGTGGGCCCCAGAGCGAGCCTCATTTTACCCTCAACTGGAGCGAGCCGTCATGTCACAGTTCAGATGCTGACCCTCGTGGCCGCGGTGAGTTCTGCTGGCAGCACATCAGGTCTAAACAGACTAATGGATGAGCCTGCATCAAGCAGGGTAACCAGCATTTTTTTTTTATTCCATGAGACAGTAATCAAGTCAACTTCACAATCCACACATAGTGCTTTCAATTTATACTTTTAATTAATTACACATTTTTATTGTTTTAGGCTTATACTGTACTGAACGTTCTTTGCAGCTCATATGATCATCAGTTATTTTTCATCTGAACTTTTGCCTTTGCAGAATAAAACCAATGCTTCTTTGTGGACTTTTTAATGTATTGATTAATGCTGTCAGGTAAAACACATATGGTGGAAAATGATCTAATAACCCAGCTGCGAGCTTCTCGACAGCTAAATCGTTATCATGTCTGCAACTTCACCTGAAACAAGGTGTTACATCACAACATCCTGGAAACGAAACATCCCCTGCGAATGTCCTGCCAAAATCCAAAGGCAGGAGGCGCTGCCGAGGCACGATCGCGCACCAAATTGGGTCAAAATGAAATGTTTGTTTCATGTACTAACCATGGTGAATGTGATTGTACTACCGCTGCTGTGGCTCTGTACCTGGTGCCCACTTTGCCAATTATCGCCAATCACCTTCTACTGACTCAAAAGATTCATCCTTCCAAAACAAAGTATCAAAACAGCAAACCATGCCAACCCAGACACACAGGGTCGCTCAATTTGGTCTTTAGCACTTACAGCGAAGTATGCCTACCTTTTAGTTATCAAACACCTACGATAAAATAATGAATTGTTTACACTCGGAAAGGTGCTTAAGGCTATAATTGCGAAGACTATTTTCACGGTCGCGCGGTGCAGCTTGGGTGCACAAATTGAAAATAATAATGTCTCGTGTCAAAATTAACCAAGTAAACGCGTGCTCACCGATTCAGCCGGGGATCAGTTTTCTGGATGTTAATGAAAGTGTAAACAAAGCCGGAGACTTATCAGCGATGGCACAATGGGGGGAAGCTCGCAGCAACTGGGGGCGACCGTCACCGCAGAGCCGCGGCACTAAGTCCATAAAGCAAGCGAGCCAAAAACGAGCCAGATCGGTGACGGACTCAACAGGGGCCAGAGGGTTAAAAAATAAAAATAAAAAAACCCAGAAAAAAAATACACGACCGCGCTTGATGAATGGCATCAAAACCAATGTGACGGCAAAGGGGAGTTTTCTTGTCAGTGGTCCGTGATTCCCATTTGACTGCACTGCGTTGTCAAGACGCAACAGGACAACAGTCAATGGAAGCCGTAGAGGCAGGACGCAATGTGCCTGAATGCAGACAGGTGTTTATCATGGAAAAGAAAACGACAACTGGTACACTTCGGTAAGTGTAAAAGTTAAGTTTAAAAACACAACAACAACAAGTGTCTTTAACACTTTAACACCTGGTTATGCAATAAGAAGGAAGCATTGCATTTGAGCAAGTGTCTCTTTTATTGCGTGGCATTTTCTTCAATTAAGTGCCATTTTTGTCTTCTCGTTTCGTTTTTCTCAGAGACTCAGCAAACAGAAAGACGACTGATAAACGCAAGCCAGTGTTTTCAGTCATGTTACCTTTTAATGTCTTGTTACGCTTCTGTTTGAAAATCATCCAACCTGTTACCGTCAATGCCTGCATGCTGTTTTGTTTATATAAAGCCATTTTAATTTTCCAAAACACTGCAGAATAATGGGATTCTAAATGATATTACTGTGGAATCAAGCTGTAGAATAGGGAGGCAGCTGTCGCAGGGGCTAAGCCTTGTATTACCGAATCAGCCGACTCGGCGCTGAACAGTTGATCCTGGATTTTAGACGGCGTGTTCTCACACTTGTATCACCAGCCGATGATTTTTGGGAAGTGGGATCCCACGTGCTTTATTCACCTCTGAGCCATCCTCTTAGGGTAATGCCATTGCCTAAGCTGAGCCTCATATCAGTGGGTTATTACGCCCTTCTGTTAATAGGCTCATAGATATAGGATCTGGCTGAATAATAGATAAGTACAATGGATGATTTTTTTTAAATTAAACTGCGGGCTATGTGTGTCTAGATTGTATATTATTCAAAGGCGGCCACGACTGACACTTTGCATAATGTGCGAAATATTGGAATATTTAAGAGTTACATTTAAAGGATAGTTGCATAAAAGTACATGAATAATAAATAGCAGACATCAAGGACTTCCATGAAGAAGCAAAAAAAAAATGCCTTGCTTAGCAAGGTTGTAACACTGAACACTACGTTTGTGTATCCACCTGCACGGAAGGTTTTAAACCCGAAACTGAAGATCATTGCACAGACAGTCTGGGCAGGGACACACTGGTGGGGCTGCTGTATGGAAGGTGCTATGTGATAATGACAGTGATAATTAACAGGTATTAGGTATATTATTTTTTAATTGGTATTTTATGGTAAATGCAAGGCAGTTTCAACAGACGCGGCAATAACATTTTATACAAATTGTTCTGAACAATACAGTTGACTGATAAGTGTTGCAAATTTTATAGATTCCATTTATTTGTTTTTAAAAAGACTATTTAAAAAAAAAATCTAATTTACATCCAAATGAGAGAAATATAAATTAAAAGAGAGTGAAGAACAGTTTGTACCCATTCTCATAAATGGCTGTCTTAATAAATCTGTGGCCAGAATGTTTTTGTAGCTGTGGCATGAGTCAGTCATCGACTCTGTCCATATGGCCACCGTCCACCAAATGTCTGCACGCAAGACGTGGTCCTACATGAATCGCCAAGGTCAAGTTGGGCGGAAAACATCAGCTGCTTTATTTATTAATGCATTAACAGCCTCGCGGCCGTTAATCTACGCACTGGCAGCCAAAAAAAACACAAAACTCCCACAGGAAAAACCAGCGTAACGTTGGGTATACAGAAGTAGGACCCGACGCAGTGGCTGATGATCAATCAATCAATTTGTTTATTTTTGTTATGTTGCATGTCTCAAAGACGCTTTACCGACACAATGCTACAGTGTTTCCTGGGCCTGGACCCTCCGAAAGCACACGGAAAAACTCCCCAAGCTGGTGGGAAGAAACCTTGAGAGGAACCCGGATCTAAGGGGGAGCCCGTCCTCTGTTGCTCGGGGATTCATAATAATCCTCTTTATCGTACTGTATGTTACCGTCAAAGGATGTCACTTGTGCAGGAGGGAGGACTGAAACCAATTGTGAGTGTGAAGGTTCTTAATACCTGGCTTGGGCTCCCACGCGCTTGTCTGC
Source organism: Hiodon tergisus (assembly GCA_025775045.1). Taxonomy (NCBI): domain Eukaryota; kingdom Metazoa; phylum Chordata; class Actinopteri; order Hiodontiformes; family Hiodontidae; genus Hiodon; species Hiodon tergisus. The sequence continues at coordinate 4,275 of JAOVYW010004004.1, read as the reverse complement.
CTTGCATAGCTGACAGAAGAAAAGTCTGTGTGCTGGCTCTCTGTATGGAGGCAGCGGCACTCAATCACACCAGGCTGCACGACATGCCAGGAGCCCGTGGTTTTTCAGAACAAGTGTGGTTGATGGGAAAACTGTGTACAGCTCCGTGTCAGCTCTTCTGACAAACGCACAAACAGGGAACAAACAACATTATCTCCAGCCGTTGCTAGAGTCACGTGTGGAATAACTTCAGACAACCCTTGAAAGAAACAAATGTTATCCAAAATCGCAACATGAAACCAAATTAACATTTATTCCCGACATTTGTCAATCCTATAAAAATGTCACATTCCTGTACAGGTACGCTGCAGATCCGGTGATCATTGCAGGGTTATAAGTGTGTTTTACCGGCAAGTTAATTACTTCACTACAGTGAGCATGTCTTCGCAAATTTTATGAGATCGCCTTCACGTCTTGGGGTGGGGAAGCACCAGAGGTTATCTTCTGGTTTGATAAGTGGTCACTGACTGCCTCATTCAATACAGACACCAGGGCCCTTTTTCCTATTGAGAAAAACTGCAAGGTGCAGAAGACTGGCTTGTTCCATTCAGCTTCTCAGTGAATTGTGTGGAGCAGACATCTTAAAGCTCTGAATGACCTTTTCACAACCGCAGCTACTCACTGAGACTGTGAGGGCAACCTGTATTTATTTTTACAGACGGAAACATGAAAGGGTTTAACAGCTAGTACAAGCCTTTCATGTCAAGATTTATGCTAGTCTCTAGTTTAAGGCATGTGTGGTTTTTGGCAACCAATATTTCCTCTGGTTATAATTTGTGCCGTTTCACAGGTCCTCGGTTGAGAGAAGGCTTTGTGAAAACGGTTTGCATTGCACTCATTTTGTATTATAAAATCTCTTATTCGGAAACCAATAGGTCTAATCATGGAAAAAATAATTTTGTCCGGAAATTGTATGACAAACTCATCGACACAATGCGGTTGAAGCTTTTGTGGTCGTTTTCTTCTTCACAGGTCACTGGCCTTTTATTTATAAGATTTTTATTTTATTTTAATTAAAGGCTTTTTATCTAGGTGTTTTTTTTTTTTTTTAATTATACAGTGCCATATGTACAGAATCAAATCTGTTTTTGTTATCACAAAAAAAAAAAACCCATAGGTACAACTCGAAATACAAATTAAATTAGAGAGCAAAAATAAACAAACAAATAGATAAACACTTGATGATTAAAATTTTTTAAAAGGCAGGCAGACAGAAGAGAAAGTGGGAGTAGAAGCCTGGTCACACCGTGAATTTTGAAGACGATGCAGGCAGTCGGGGGGTGAATGTTGACGTGGGATAGGAAGGGCTGCCAGGCAGAGGGAAATTTGTCGCTAGAGCCACGGATTGCAAATTAAATTCCCTTTAATTGCGGCATCTGCATTAGATCCTTAATCCAGCGGACAAACAATGCTGCTTCCAGCAATATCAAATTTGGCTAAGAACTTGGTGAAGGCCTGAGTGTCAGCAGGCCATATCACAGACAGAGAACCTCCTCCGTGGCACAACTCCGAAGAGTGCAATAATCGGTAGTGGTTCGATGGGTGTGTTTAGTTTTTAAAAACTAAAGGTGCAGGAAGAAAAAAACCTTGGAAAGGACCAGGACATGAAATTTGACGAGCAGGAACTTCGTGGGTTCGTCAGTCGTAGGGTTGGGGCCAAATTATGATAGATTCTGGCTAATTTAGTTTTGGAAAAACTGTCTGCTTTCAAATTAGATTATGCCACGGCAAACACAGACTCGACAAGAATGGACTGAATAGATTTCCAGATGCTATCCGGGATGTCAGACCCTTTATCTTGCTCCCATAAAGTTTAACATTAATTGAAGGACGACCCAGTGAAAGAATCTGACTGCAGATAGTAGATATTTCTTTCGATGAGGGATTTAGTGCTGAAACAATAGGTGATAGAGGGGGCAGATAAGGAAACTGTTTTCGGAAATATCTAAAGAAATTTGTTCTCAGAAATCAAAATGTAAGAGATAGTTCAAATGAGGCTAAATCACGGCCAATGTGTAAATACTTAACATTCAAAACACCATTAGTGTGGCAAATACGGAAAGTGCCATCTTGCACCAAGGGGGGAATAGATGGGTTGTAGCTATGAGAGCAGAACCAACAATGGACTGAAATCAGAAGTGTTCTCAGAGTTGCGCCCAGATCCCTAGAGAATGACAGACCAATAGGTTCTTACTAAATGCAATTACACTCAGCAGAAGTGGGGCACATAGTAGTAGTAATAAAATTGTGTATGTGGAAGGGCCAGTCCACCAGCAGGAATTCCCCCGCGAATGCAATTGGTGTACAGACTGTGGTTCAGCTGCAATGGCAAACAGGCGTGGAGAGAGTGTGCACCCCTGGCTGATTCCGTGGTGGTGGGGGAAACATTCTCACTGTATGGTATTGGTATGCATCAAGGAGAGATGGGATACGTAATATTTTTATCCAGTTAACGTTGGGGCCAAAGCCAAATTTAAACAGCTTGAACTTTGGTGTAAACATGGTTTAATCAACATTAAACCCACTGATGACCGTAGGATCCAGTGGCTACCACCCCCGAACCGATGGGCTGGGGGAGCAGTTCAGTAGCACACTGAAGGACATGCTATCCAAGTTTATACAGGACGATAAACGTAATTGATATAAAATAACTGATCCCCTGTTTGTGGCGCATGGGCTGTTCCCCACACTGCCATGGGCTGTTCTCCACACTGCCACAGGCTGTTCTCCATTGAGGTCTCCTTGCCCTCCACTTCAACCTCTAAATTGTTTGTGTACTGGCCTAGGCCCTTTGAGGTCGCGTATCACATGGGTGAGTCAGATATACCTCCTCAACCTCCTAAAATTACAGAGAAAGGCAGACCCTGTCCACTCGGCCATACCAGCAGCACGTGACGATGAGCTGAGGCCAGAAGCCAAAACCAGTAATCATCTCTGGGTTCCCCTTGGCAGCCATCTGACATTGGTGCAACAGATGGAGGTGAAACGCTTAGAACTTCTTCCCTCTGCCGGGTTGGACAAATCTTGTGGAACACCACATACATTCCTCCCTTTAGATTGGAGTTCTGACCCGGTCACACCGCATTTCCGAACACAATAAGTTGTGTCACAGAGAGATGCTGAGATAATGCTGGAATCACACAGTGATCGGTGTAGTCCAGTGGTGTTAGTTCTGAAACCACATACCACTTTGTTTTATTTCCTCGTCTGTCATTCAAAGAGAGTCTCGCTCAGCAGAATTCTGCATGTAGTTCTGCAACTGTGGGATCAAGGATTTCTGGAGGGATCAGCATGGAAAAGTACAAATGAAAATGCAACAACTGCACCACAGTGTTGAGATGCCCGGGGGTGTTGCTTATCAGAAAGAAAAGGGAGCAGCTTCTGGTTTTTCACATGCTAACTCTCACTCTCATGATGAACTCAACCACACTTGCTACTTCCAATAAAAAAAGGGTTTAGCAAAAGTACGACCTAACTATTATTTGCTGTAATTATTAGCTATGATAAATAAATAATAAAATAATATAAGTAAAACAGGCCACCATATGGACTAATATAGGCAACGCAAGGTACTAGTACATGGAATTATGTGCTCCAATCAGACATCAAATGACAGGTATCAAGATGTTATCAAGTCGCTAGATTTTTTTTTATTACAACGATATTATAACAATTAACACAGTCTTTGATAAGCTCCGACTCAAACTAAAAACCAACCATACAAAATAACATTCATAATAACAATAAGAAAAATTAAACTACACACATTAAACTATGTATAGACATATGCTGAAATAGTACATCAGAAATGTGATGGGGATTAAATGGGTATCGAGTTTGAGACTAAGAATCAGATACTGCTGCACGCTCAGTGCAATTGTAAACAATATAACAAAGCTTTGTATGAAAACCTTAGTTAACTTGTGTGTCTGTCAGGTTATAATATATGTAACAGCGTAAAGAAGTTTATTGAAGTCTGAAACATTTAGAGGTCCCAGTGATTTATGAATGAACTTTGACCATGTGGGAATTGAGTGAAAATAAAACTTCATTTTATTTATTAAAGCCTTTGAGTTTGTGCTCATTTTGGAATAAATGGCTACTAAAACGTTAGGAAATTAAACCAATGCATGTTACTTTACAATGTCTGTTAAAGCGCTTAAGTGCCTGATCTGGGGGGGGGTTCATACCATTGTGACGATGTTCTTGTGATTCACACTGTGGGCCACCAGGGAT
>JAOVYW010004003.1:0-13514 GCA_025775045.1 Hiodon tergisus | reverse complement strand
AAGTGACTATGGAAACCCATGCCATGAAGCTCCCGGTGCACAGTTTTTGAACTGATGTTAATGCCAGAGGAGGTTTGTAACTCTGCAGTTATTCAGTCATCAGAGCGTTGGCGACTTTTACGCACTATGCACCTCGGCGACCCCACTCTGTAACTTTACGTGGTCTGTCACTTTCTGGGTGAGTTGCTGTGGTTCCTAAACGCTTCCACTTTGCAATAATACCAGTTACAGTTGATCGTGGAATATCTAGGAGGGAAGAAATTTCATGAACTGACTTGTTGCAACGGTGGTATTACAGTACCACGCTCGAATTCAGTGAGCTCTTTAGAACGACCCATTCTTTCACAAATGTTTTTAAAGGCAGACTACATGGCTAGGTGCTTGATTTTATACACCTGTGGCAATGGGACTGAATGAAACACTTGAATTCAATGATTTAGTGTTGTGGCCCAATACTTTTTTCCATATAGTGTATATTCCCTCTGACTGAGCTGTTGTCTAACAGAATCTCTGGAACCCTTGTAACTCTGGCAAGATTACTTATTTTGAATAGCAAATTTTCTCAATGGAGAGTTGCCAATTTGGCCTCAGTTTTTCAGTTTTTCAGTTCACCTCATTACTTGTGATATGCATATTTCCCCCAAGACTTAATTCCTTACATAGCTCATGCTCCGCATACCTTGTTTCTCTAATGTTTGTCTGCAGGATGTACTATGAATAATTCTTCCTGTTCTTTGATAAGATTTCTTTTTAGAAATTATCAAGGGGTGCAAACAAATGTTGCCTTAGGCCCTGAAGTTCCGCAAGCATGTCTCCCTTCCATCAGCCATGTTTAGACAGATGTATTTTTGCATCGAGCCACCAGACATAACAGTTTTGTCATTACAATCTAAGTTGTTGAATATGTTCTAATAAGCACCAGGTGAGGATGTTCTTGTTTTTCAGCACCACATAATATACGTGCTTAGAAGAAACTCAGACTAAATATTAACCAGATTCAGGAATGGTGGAGCCTATAAGAACAAAAAAGCCTCTAGTACTGTCTGTTTATATCAGTTATAGTTATCAGTCAGTAATAAAGTCTGAGAGCAAGGTCTTCATTTTATTGAATTAGGCAGTTAGTTTGCTGACTGTGCCAGGAAGTTAATTCCACCATTGAGGAATAGAAATGAAAAGCAATAGGCCTGAAGTGGGCCAAAGGAAGAAGAGGAACGAAAGTAAAGAGTGTTGTAATATCAATATCAAGATGTTTGGTAGGGTCTTAAATCCTAGATGGAGAGGGGACAGCTAGCTGAAAATTGAAGCAATTCAGGGCAGATATCAACAGGGAAGACTAACAGTAGTTGGGTTGAGTATGTAGTGAGTAAGGCAGAGAACCATGGTGTCCAGTGAAATAATGTAAAAGAATAAGAAAACCTTCAAATAACCGAATGTGCCTGTTTCAAAGGAAGACAGAGAAGTCCTAAAGAATAAGCCTTTTGAGATTGATAAAGGAAGTTTAGTGTTTTGAGCTTTTATATAAAGTGGTTGGGGAACTCTGTCTGAGGAGGTGAATCTTCAAACCATGATGGAAGGTGTAAACTTTGACATAAATTAATAGAAGTGAGCCCAAAGAATGGAGCAGTTGTAGAGTATACAATAACGAGACAATTTTGTACTGGAAAAGACTGAGGGGGGAGGCACGCACTGTGTCTCTGTCTCCAGTGCACGCCCCCGCATGCCAGAAATTCCATCGCCAGTGTTTGGATATAGATCTGTGGTATAGTCATTATTTCTATAACCAGGCAAACAGATATATTTATATAAATCAAAATTGAATGCTATTTTGTTTCTGAAGTGTATTTACATAAGTGTATTGCATTAGATGTGGTCTCATGGAATAAAATGTGTCCAATTTAGTTTTTTTAACTTTTTGAGAAGTGGAAAGGCAGATCAAACCCCTTTGGGTCTATTACCCCTGTGGTAATAGAATTTGCAGTAAATGCTGCTTTATTGCAATTTATTCATGCCAGATCTAACTTTTCTCAGTCCGCAACAATGGTGGTGCCTTCTTTTTAAAGCAAATGTTGGAGGGCACAACTACAATCAGTTACAGTTTTTGCTCCTAAAAAGGGAACTGACATGCTTGGTCACTAAATTAACATATGGTACTGTAAATATTCACAACAATACAATACTGTACCTGTCACACATTATTAAACATGGTACTAAAAGCAATGCTAATTACTGGTACTTGTATTTCTCTTGCTGGCATGTAAGGTTGTGTATTTCATACGCGATTGTTTTGGGAGTTTTTCAGTGTGTGTCTGCACTTCTGCCTTGGTGGGGCTTGGACCAGATCAAATTTTCATAACTGTATTTAACAGCTCATAGTAGAAATAAGACACTGTAACAACCCCCTGGGGGTACAGTGTGTTGTTACTCTCAGGATCCTTTAATTATCAGGCAAAGCCAGGTTCAAAAATGATTTTTTTTTTTAAGTTAAAAAGAGGTCATAATTCAATCAGGGTCTCACTCAAAAAGGGGGCCTTTCCCCGACCCATATAACTTTTTAATTTGACCAAAATTTTCAATATAAATATAAACTTAAATCTTAAATCCTCAAAACTCAGAAATTAAACATAATGAATCTATTTAATATGAGGCTGTGCTGCATGATATATAAATACCGTTTTAATGCAGTGCATGAAATCATAATTGCAGCTTAATCAGTATAAGTTTGCGTGTCATAATGTAGATGTTGTCCCATCAATGGAAGCCTAACCGTTTAGCATCTAATGGCTAGGTACTCACAGAGTGGGATGCAAAGGCCTACCTTAATGGGACCAGATATTATTATCCAGATTATATAACTTGCCACATAACTGTCTTCTGCAATGACTTTTCACTGGTGATTCATTTTTACATTCAGCTGCAAAAATAGAATGGCCCGAATATGGAAATATCCTCAGCTGATGCATCGATCAGCTTTGAAGAAATTCGCTTTTTTTGGCACCTAGGTATATGTCTTTGATTTAAGATAAAGGATAATTAAAGAGCGAAGTCACACGTTTAACATTTTAACAGTAAATCTCTTTAACAGTAAAGCACTCTGTTGGGCATCGTCTTAATTTAATGTTACTGCTCAAAGCCCTAGAAGAAAGAAAAGGAGGAGCAGGCCTTATATTATGTTAAGGTAAAAAAATAAAAAACTATTGTTGGTTACTAATATTGGGACACAGATTAATTTAAAAATGAACTGCTCTTTCACTTTATGTTATCTTAATAATGAATGTAATTAATCTCCTTTGATGTCTTCATTATTTATTACATTTCAGTTATTATTCTTCTCCATGATACTATGAATGTGCTCTGGGACCAGTCAGTATGCTAAGTATTAGCAGAAATGTTTTTCTCCAAATTATACTTTCTGCTTTTACAATTACAGCTTTTAAATTAAGTGACCAATATCTAAAATGACTAAAATATATTGCAGATGTTATGGAAGCTATAGTCTGACTTCACTGACAGGCACCCTTTTATTTTTTTTCATTTTTCTTTCAATTGGGGGAAAAAAAAGAGACTGACTGATTTAATGAGCATGAACATAGCATGGTGTCAGAAAAATTATAACAAAATTTTCAATTCAATGCAAAAAACAACAACAACATATATATCTATCTATGTTTTTTTTCCCCTCTTGGAATTACCAACTGTGCTACTGCATTAATGTGCTATGACTTCTCACCACCACAAACGTGGAAAACTGAGGAAGTACAACTAGCTCCTCCAATCTAATCATCATTGATCCACCCGCCTCTTTTCCACACTGTTGGCTACACAGCCCACACGAACGGTTCAGTGGTAATTGAATGAGAGGCACGTGCTTTTTGATGGTGCTGCTAGCCTGCATGCACTCAGGAGGAAGGAAATATCTTTCAGTGGTGCCAGGTTTAAGTTTGTTTTAGATGGAGTAACCACATTATTTTAAAAATGTAACAATGCATAGAAATTTAAGTTTTCTAGTATTTTTTTCTCTTAAATTTCTTTGTTTTTCCTGGAAATCTGAAGTATAATGTGAAAATTTGATTTGTACTAGTTATTACATGTCTGTATAGTGCTTTGAAATTTTTAAGTGAATAATATTGCTGACAACATAAATGTAGTCATGTACCTACCGTGGACATAAAAAAATACATTTCCAACTTAAATAACAACTTTGTGCTGTTCTCTTTGCAGAAAGACTTAGATGAGATGAGCATAAAATTTCCATTTAGTGGAGAACAGCAATGAAGGAGTTGTTTGCTCAACCCAGTTTTGTCAAAGGCGCTAGACTTTATAGTAGACCCCAGTATAGCCATAAGACAACGTGTCTGCAGTGAGGAACAGAGGAATTCCACAGGGACATCATTACACTAACCCAGCTGGGAGACAAACTGACCTGTTCCAATAAGTCTCTCCCTGCGGCTCTCCCCATCAGTGTATTAAGAACTAAATTGAGAAGAGTAGGGGGAATAAAGCCTCTAGTCCTCTTGCCTGGGTGAAAGAAAAATTGATTGGCACAGGGATTGTTGTGACGAACGAATGTTAGCCAAGGCTATGATCCATAGTGGTAATGGTTCTCATGTTGTGACAAGGCAAAATCCGCCGTGTCCTGTGTGCTGATGTTGAAAACTTTAGTAGGCCCATATCCCAGCTGCATACAAACGGGTTCACAGGTTTTTAAATAAGGAAAATATACCTGTCGTTTTCAATGCATATTACCTTCCCAATTTAGCTTTAAGAACCCAGAATTCTGAGCAGTTATGCCAAATCACATGAGGACACTGTTGTCATGTGACCGCAATACTATAAAATCCATGACAGACTCTTTCTCTTTTCAAATATACAGAGCTGAGTGACAGAGGCTAAAGTTTAAAGTTTCTCCCATGCCATAGAACTGTATGGTTAAAGAAAGCTTTCGTTGCTTGTTATTTTTGGTTAGTCATTCTTTGTTAACGCCGTTGTTTGCTCTGTTTATTAGCTAACCCTCCATGGCCTGATGTGCCAAGGAAGCCTGCAACTTGCTTCACCCTTCGCAGAGTCTGCAGTATTACTGTCTCTTAGTTTCGGTTATGTCAACTGTATAAATATTCTATGTAGCTATTGTCTCCACAGGTAGCGTAGGTTTAGTGCTACATCTTCACTGAGTCCTAAAAATCGGCTTCTTTTCTATAAACTGATGTCCTGCATCAATGTCATCACCATATTCATCAAGGAAACTTTAATTCTCATCAATGCACCTCGACGCACCTTGACCCATTCAATGCACTTTGACACGTTCATCAACAATAACAATAGAAGTTAACTCTTCTCCTTTCCCTTCCTGCGCTTCAGCGGAGAATGAAGGCACGGATGTCTCAGTCGACTACTGGGTCCAGTTCATTCAAGATCCCTGTGTGCTCAGGACCATTTAGACCGGCTATTTGATCCAGTTTTGACAGAGACACGGGTTTTGGATCCACAAGGCCACAATTCCGCGGGATTCGAGATCTAGGCACTATTGCTCAAGTTTGCAATAAAAATTGGCTCAACCCGACAGATAAGGGGGGCAGTACTTTATGGTGTCGAAACAAGATGGCAATCCCAGACTGATTCTCAATCTCAGGCAGATCAACATTTCCCTGAGCCGCAATAAGTTCAACACTAGGGCACAGAAAACCACGAGTTATGTGTTCTGCTGTTTTGCCTGTTGCTAGCTCTACATGTCTCTACAAAGTGCATGGACTGGGCTGCATATTTCCCTGGGCTGCCTTTGAGCTTTCCTACGAAAAGCCTACTAACTTATGCCTCGGTCTACAATTGAGTGAGGTGAAAAGATGACAGGTGGTAAACACAAGCGCCTCCAGCTATGGTTGGGGTGGCATGCAGAATACTCGTGACTGTGTTTTTGACCCTAAAGTCCTTTGGAGGAGATGAGGGGTATGCAAGGACGATGGTGTCATGTATCAACCACCAGGGTGGCATGTGGTCATCCAGTCTCTGGCAGTGACAAACATAGCAGCAGACCTCCTATAAATGGGAGTTCTGGACAATACAAAATGGAGGCTCATGAGCCTCATCTGGGACGGAGCAGATACAAATGTTTGCCTACAAAGAGATGCGCTCCCCCATTTGGTTCTCCATAAAAACGAGACATAGGATGTCTGTGTGTGAATGTTTTGGCATACCAATGGCCAGTATACAACCAGTAGGCTTTACGCTTAGTCATCAGTATTGCTACTTCTGCTTTCCATGAAAAGATCAGGCAGTAGCAGGCCAATGTTCTGCCCAGTCGAGCGTAGTTTACATCCCTAACGCAGCTACTTTTTGGCCTTCCATGAGAACCCAATCTCCAGGACCTTCTCAGTCTGGGTGCATCTCCTCCACATGCTGTGTCCTGTGAGAGTGCTAGCATATCATGTGTAGAGAACGGAGAGTTTAGCCTGTTCAAACAAATGTTCATTTGTTATGGAGCTCAGCTGCAGGGGCAGGCTGTGTCCAAGCAGACGCTGTCCTGGTGGTTCACCCTGATCGTGAAAATGCCGAATCAGCTTAGCAAGTTACCTCCCCCTAAAAAGATTACGGGCCACTCCACGAAAGAGCAAGTCACTCTTTTGACGATGTTTTAGGAGGCATCATTATTGAACATCTGCAATGCCACGGTTTAGGAGATCCCGCAAATTTTCACCAGTTGTTGCATTGCATTTAACCATCAGTCTTCACGATCACTGTGGGGCTCTCATGCCAAATTAAGCCTAGCTGACAAAAAAACGACCGGCTCATAACGGCTTTCTAACACTCTTCAGCTTCTGTTGCTAGGATGATGCTAGCATTAGCTAATGTCAGAACTTTGGATTGTCAAAAAATGAAAAATAAAATAATAATAATTATATCTAATTGTTCTGTTACATTATTTATTTTTTGCTAGCTAGCATATATTTTACTAGCTGCGGTTTTATTTTGAGAGAAATTCTTAAAATTTCTTAAATAGAAATAACCAATCTGTGATGGTTAATATTTCTATTGCTGGGATCCACAGTTATGATAACATGATTTCTGCTGATTAGTCATTAGGTATGGGGGACTTTCACTCAAGCTTAATCTGTGATACTTGGTTCAACCTGAAAGCCTTCATCTCGCTTAGCTCTCTTAAATGCTCATTTACTTTTTATAAAATGACAGTTTAACATTTACCTCCTCCTGGTAAATCCAGGTTGTTCTAAAGTAATACTGCCAGATTTCTGTTTTTTCTGTGGTGCTACTGGTAATGGAAGCTCCGCTGTATGTTCCACTGTCATTCCTCCCACAGAGATCCCAAAGGGCAAAGGAAGGGGGCTCAGATCACAGCAAATTGACTGTTTTCTTGTGCACTGCATTTCACAGTTCAAAAGATCACATGGATGGGAGAGCTCATCCTGAATATTTTGTAACAAGTCTTATTTGGAATTGCATCGAAAAGGTAAACCCTTGACTGTGAAAAAATGACACCTGTTTGAACTGTTCCCTTAAAGAGGGATGTGGTAAATCATATTGAGCACTATGAATTTCAAAAAAATTTCTGAAGTTTATATCTGAAGTTATAATTTTTGCAGAGGAACGGTTCTATTCATTAATACTCTGTAGTAATTTGGATTTTACCAATTATTGCTTTGTGCTGGTAATCTTCCTCTCCTTCTGATATTTCAGTGAAAATTTGCTGAAAAACTCCTGCTACTTGTCAGAACTGTAAGATGTTCAACTAATGCAGGCTCATTGGTAATGTTTCAATTGATTTCTAGAATTTTAACAGACTAACAAGACTGCTTGCTTCTACACGTGGTTATGCTGAGTAGGCTACTGTTTCATTTTCTGCTGAATAAATGCTTTATGAAAATGAAGAGTGTGTAATGTGTATATCACATAGATTTTTCTCTAGTACAATGCCATTAGTAAAATAATATATACATTTTAGATCCACATATAATTTTTAATGGTGCATTGAGTGCTTCGTAATAAGGTACACCACCAGTTATGATGAACAATTCAAAGTTTTCAAAAGAGTTTGGCACATCATGTGGCACAGACTATGTGAGTGACACCGAAAAACCCTTTCTAAGTTTAAACAAATAATACCCATATAAATGGATGATATTTTGGTTTAAATTCCATGTCTTGGTAGGTGATCAGTTTGCAATACATTTTTACAATAAATCTATTTTTGTTGCATAATTGTTAATTTTTTACTTTGTTTCTGACTTTTCAGCATGCCCAGGCAACAGTTGCTTTTAATAAGGAATGTATGCATGTAATATCTCATTTACAGAGGATATGAGTAGTTGCATGTTTGGAAGGGGGGTTCGAGGCCTCGCCCCTATTGCCCCTGCACAGCACAGTGGGACTGTCTTGCAGGGGGGCAGTGGAGTGTGTCCCCGCACATCATCCGAGCGCTTGTTTGTCAGGAGGTCGGTCCTGGCAGTGCCCCGAATTCAGGTGACTGTATCCCAAGGTCACTGGTACAACAGCGACAGCCGCCTGTCGGGAGCTCAGTGCACCCAGGGCTGCCATGGAGAGCATTGGCCAACTTCTGCTTTGGCATATATAAGTTTGCATCTAAACGCTGGTTATGTATTCATCCCAGTAGCTACTGCAGAAGGGGACCTGACTGAGGAGTTAATTGGTACTGTTTCTTCATGCCGCTCTGTGTTTGTTTTTAATCGGTGCTAATGATGTACGCAGGAGCTGTGCACCCAGAGCCAACCAGAGAAACGGGGCAGATAGCTGTCTGTTTGTATTAAGGCTGAGCTATCTAAATGTGGTGCCGTGTTTCTTGTCATCACACGGCGCAAAGGCCCGGGGAACGTTGAATGATGAGTAACAGTTGGAGATATAATGAGACTCAAGACAGCGGTGGGCTTCATAAATATGTGTAGGAATGAAGCATTCAGTCAATGTTATGAACTTGTTTTGTAGCTGTAGAGAGTTATATATTTCAATTTTGTGCAGCACCTGTAATTTTAGATGAGCCCATGCAATCAAGGTAATTAAACTAGAGAGGTTTCCTTCTCCTTTGATTTTGACCACCACTGAATACTGCTTTACAGACTCAGTCATTCTTCATTTGTTAGAATGTGCTTGTTTTATGGTCCCTTTATTTTTGTAATTCATCTCCTTCCTCATTTCCGTAAGAGAAATTATAGTTATATACGATGATATCAAGGAATTACTTTCCCAGAAATCATGCATTATCAATACGTCATGTGATGAAGTGTATGTGATAGTTTGGACTTTAGGAAAAAGTTACGATGTTAGCATTAACAACCCCCACGGAAAAAAACTCACATTTTATTACTTTTAATGGGAAGAAACTAATTTCTTCATGTGAAGAATTGTTTACATTATGACAAATGGCTGTGATAAAATCACTGCAGTCTGATTTCAGAAATAAAGAGTCTTTGCTCTTCCATGGCAATGAAAAACAGTCCTTTTGAAACCTTAACTGCAAGAGTTTTATAAGTTGACTCGCCTGTCTGTTTTCTCCAAATGATTAGATTATAAGTTGAAAGCTGCTAGAATTACAAAGACTCTTTGGGCTTTCATGAGGTGATGCATCCTGCCCACCGAAGCGGCAGGGGGTGAGGAATGGATCTCATAACAACCTGCCACGGAACATTTCCAACCGTTATGGTAATGCCTTAATTTCCAGCCTCCGTGTGAAAGACGGGCTGTTTTTTTCCCTATCCTCTACTTTGCATTTATTTGAAAGTATTGTGACATAATCATACCATTTGTGGGCACACCACCCTTAAACTCGTGACAAAGGAGGTTTTGGAAAAAAATGTGTCGCTAAGATTTCCAGCTATTAATAATGTATTTGTTAGGTTTTGTCACCCTTTCCTTGTATCATCCGTGGTGGAAAGGCTGGTGGATTGTCCTGACAATGCCCTAGGAACATCAAACGCTGGCAGTGAAAAGGGAGGCTGTATGAACTCGAGAGAGGAGTTAAACTAGAATTAAGGGTCATCCTGGTGACTTTCATCAGGCCTGCCGCTTTCAAGGGAACCAACATAAAAGCAGATCGACATCAATGGAGGGCCCAGCTGCTAGGGAGTCCACGGGCCATTCCTTTGACTGGCTCAACCGCTCAACTCCAGGTAGCGGAAATCACCCTTAAGTCAGCAGCGCTCCCCTTTAAATGGTGATCAACTATGCTTCCAAGTGTGATTACGTACACCTAGCACATCTAGCCCCCTTCTTCCATCCAACCTCCTCGAGGCATCACCTTTGTTTATTTAGCATTTTTCTGACTTACTATGAACCTTTTATAAAAATATTTTCCAAGAACTGTCACCGAATGTATGGGGCTTGTGTGTCCCATTCATTATTATTAATGATTCCAGAGTCCAGAATTGGCATTCCAGACCAGAAACAGGCATCCAACAAAATATCAGCCTCCATAATTGCATAATATAATGCAAACTTGTCGTTTTTGTTCTTACCCAGCAATGGACTTGCTTCTGACAATAGATATCCGAAAGGCGTTTTAACAATTGTTTTTTTTTCTATTTGGAATTAGAAAAGAAAAAAGATAACTGCCGTCTCATTTTCCATTATTGCTTTTTGACTGACACGTTGCCGGTGTAGAATTGAATCATGGCAGATTACCAGCTGAGTTCCGGCCCCCAGTTCCAAATGAAATGCAATTAATTGAGGAACATCTCAGCACTCAAACAATACATCGCTTCTCCTCTCACACCGCAACCATCTCAGCCACAACAAAGAGCCCCTCAGTGCAGCGTTGCCGTCAAGATACCAGTTTTTATGAGCCGTCCTGTCAAGCATCACACCCATTGTTTAGTTTTCTATGTATGGTCATATCCATTTCTTTCAGCTCTGTTGACAATTTAACGCAAGACCCTTTTGGTTATAATAACATTGAGGTGAGATCAGGTTAAAATACAATTAGAAAATATCTTACCCATGAATGTATGTATAATAAACGAAGACTGGATTTATCTAGTATAAATTGTTTATTTTTGGCCATTTTTGGTAACACATTCACAGCAGTTATATTTTGCTGCGCGCCATTCAAGCTGAGAGAATCAAGCTGAGAGAAGGTTTCTGTGGCTAAACTGTGTCCCCTGTCGGTAGTGGTGTGCAGTCAGCCCCTTCTAATCCTTTAGAGAAGGGGTGGCTTCTCAAAAAACAAACCAAAATATTAATGTCAGCCATTAAAACCATCTTAATAAAAATTAAACCATAATTACCTGTTCTGTTGGTGAAAGGGTTAACTTTCAACGAGCAAATGTTGTCTGACCAATACAAATTTTCAATGGCCTCTTCACAGAGAAACTAGCTCCACCCCTTCTGTGGGTTTTCTGAAGGGGTTCCTAATTAAACTGTATTGAAAAGTACAAGAAAAGAAAACTGAGGGAAAGTAAAATTCTCCAATGAGATTTTGATTTGTAGTAGGAGTAGTAGCGACACTGCATGGATAGCATTAGATAGAAGTTGTGTATTAGCGATTCCAAATAAGTACACAGATAAAGCAAAAGTTTCTTGAAATTCCATATATTTTTATAATTCTATATATGATTAATATTTAAAATAATACACATGGAAAGGGACTATGCATTACTGAATTATCAAAGATGACTGGACAACAAATAATTCACGGTTTTGGTTTATGTGACTATAAGAAATACTTTGGAACTTTGTTTGCGCTCACCACGACCAAGCACCACTCCCTTGATAGTGAATTTTCTTGAAGGGAGTTTCATGGAATTGCCCATGATGTAATTGTTGCAAAGCTCCTGCAAATAATAGAGAAAGATATTTTACCATGCTTTTCCATTTCAAAAATTAGCTGATCCTAGTGCTTTTTATTTCCTATAAGAATCCTTGAGCAAGTAACAAAAGTAAGAATTATGACAAATCTTTTGCACAGCATATGGTACTTCACTGAATGGATACAGAACTTATCTGGCAGGCACTGGTGGGGGAGTTGTCAAAACTGATGCAGAAGCCTACTTTTGAAGAGCAGAATAGCAGAGCTCTTTAGAGATTATCCTTGACCTGAGTAGTTATGCTGATGGAAATATGTGTATATATTTTTATATGTACTGGCAGCAGTAGAAGATGACTATCCTAGCATCTTAGAGGCCAAAAATTATAATGTACATTAACAACAGTTTGAGTGTGCTGTCAACTCCACAAGTGGAACATCAAATCCCTGTTTTGCTTGGTAAACAGCAAAGGAACCAACGATGTTCACACTGGAATAGTTTGCTATATTCCAGTGTAAGTTACCGTGTAGTTACATTACCTCATACCTTTCTTGTGCCCGATGTGTAGACAGAAGAACTATTTAGCATATTAAGTTAAGACTCTGCTGCTGGATCATCATATATGACGACAACCAAGTTAAATTCCAATGTCTACATTGTTCTGCAGTTGTGTAAGACATATTTATAATGAATAAAAGAATTGATTTAAAAATGTGTGTCTTTTTGTAATATTTAGCCATTGTTCATATTCATTTTTAAACAATACATATAAATGTGTTAATGTTTTAACTTAGGAAGAGTTCAGAAATCAATATTTGATGGAATTTTCAATCACAGCTTTCATGAATCTTGGCGTGCTCTCCAGTAGTCTTTCACATTGCTGTTTGGGGACTTCATGTCACTCCTGCCGCAAAAAAATATCAATGCCTTATGACCATCCATCTTCCTCTTGATCTCATTCCAGAGGTTTTCAATGGGGTTCAGTTCTGGAGATTGGGCTGGCCATGACAGAGTCTTGATCTGGTGGTCCTCCATCCACACCTTGATTGACCTGGCTCTGTGGCATGTAGCATTGTCGTGCTGGACAAAACAATCCTGTTGTTGGGGAACATTGTCAGAGCAGAAGGCAGGAAGTTTTCTTCCAGGATAACCTTTTACATGGCTTGATTCATGCTTCCTTCACAAGGACGAATATGCCCGACTCCTGCCTTGCTGAAGCACCCCCAGATCATCACCGATCCTCCACCAAATTTCACAGTCGGTGCAAGACAATTCAACCATTAGACGACCAAGTGTTGGGCAAAACTGAAAATTGGACTCATCAGAGAAGATGACCTTACTCTAGTCCTCTACGGTCCCATGCTTATGGTCTTATAATATGGCTTATTTTCTTGCTTTGCACGACTTCAGCCTTGCCCCTAGGAGCCCGTTTCGAATCGTCCTCGCCTTGCACTTCACCCCAGCTGCCACTTTTCCATTCTTTTTGTTGGTCACTTGATGTCATCCTATGGTTGTGGACTGACATTCAAATGAGTTGGCGTTCATCTTAGTAATAGAATAGTTTAAAACCACAATTAACCATCTGGTTTCTTCAACTTTCACTCAAGAGCAAAAATAAGCCTTTAAACTTGAAAGAAATAATGATTTGACATTTATCATGATAATAATTTTTTATCGTGATAACATTTTTGGCCATATTGCCCAGCCATATATATATATATATATATATATTATATATATTTTTTTTTTTTG
>JAOVYW010004002.1:0-13517 GCA_025775045.1 Hiodon tergisus | reverse complement strand
AAGTCGGCAAGAAGCCGAAGAACCCGGAAGTGTGTTTTCCGATTATTCCCGAACCAAGCACGTCGGCGTGCTACAAACAGATAGTGATCAAATACTTTTTTTTTATTAAAAAGAATGTATCAGGAACTAAACTACGATGCTACAGGTTAATTTATGACATGTTAGCTCATTGGGTTTAGAAACAAGTAAAGCAAAGGCAAAGATACAAAATGAGTGAGAAAGTAGGCCCACAGGTCCGGCCACACACATTCTATAGCCCCATATAGAACACGCATACATCCAGAAGCAAACACGCACATCCATCACATTGACATCTGGATTATTGAATTATATCAGAGGTGTCCAAACTTTTTGCCTTGAGGGCCAGATCAGGCGATAAGGACATAAACGATGGGACGCAAGTATAAACACAACATAGTATATACACCATGTACACACATCACCCCCCCCGCAGCACTGCAGTGAGTTCTAACGTCAAGTTTTGAGGTGTCGATATTGACAGGGGCAAGAGCAAATCTGAATGTCCTTGTCAATCACTGAAAAGTCTTAAAAGCGTTTGTTGAACTCTGCAATTAAAGCAGATATAATCTACACACATTTCCCCATTGATCCAGAGATACTTTCATTGGGAAAACTATCAATGATAGGTTTTAGTGGATTCGTGAAAAGACAGCTTTTTTCCCCTTGAAGGCTAGTGTTCAGTGTATTTAGTTGCCCCGTGATGTCAACTAAAAAGCCAAGGTCTGCTAACCATGCAGGGTCGGTAAGTTCGTATCGTAGTGTCGGTTTACATAAAATTATTTCATTACTACCACACTTCTTAGCAAATTAAGCAAACACATTTACCTTTATGTTTTGTTAAAGAAAAATAATCACAGAGCCACCTGTTTTGGAATTGACGACATTCACTTTCCACCTTTCTCTTCTGTTTTTTATAGCCACCATCGTGTGATTAACAAACTAAATTGGTAAAAGAAAGTGAGCGCGAGTTTCCCAATAACTGGAGCGTGGGGGAAGGGGGGACAGAGGAAGTAGAAAGTTGCCCAAAGGGTTTTAAGGGTAAATACTATTTGTTCTGTTTTGGTTTTTGTCTGTTAATTCATATTACACCTTCTATTAATCTGTCACTTGGTATCGCCCAATGATTATTTTTAGGACAGTGCCGTTTTAAATTATAACAAGTAATTGCTCTGCCTGATAAAGAAGGCTTGCGGGCTGTGTTTGGCCTATTTATCTATTATAAATTGATATCATTCTTTATCAACTGCAAGCTTTTCTACAGCCCGCAGGAATTTTCATCAATTATCCTGTAGGTCTTTACATTCCACCGCAAGCCGACATGCATGAGACACGACGGCAGCTAGCCGAACAAATACTTAAGGTGGTGCTGTCATATCCGGACTACTTAGTCATCACTCTTGGCGACTTCAACAAAGGTAACCTGAGCCAAAACAGTTTATTAGAATCCTGACCAGAGAGGAAAACACTTTGTATCACTGTTACACTATGAGCAGCAATGAAAAACAGAAACAGTTTCTGTTTCACGCCATACCCCACGCTGCTCTGGGACTCTCAGACCACACCATGGTTCAGGGTTTTGCCATATACAGGCAAAAATTAAACAGGCTTTCCAAGCCTATGGGACCTTTTTAGGTCTGCCACTAATAGTCTGGATGAGTACGCTGATGCGCTGACATCATACATTAGCTTCTGTGAGGACAGCTGTGTACCAACACAGACCAGGGTGAGTTACAACACTGACAAACCCTGGTTCACAGCTACGTCTGCGTATGGAAAAGGAGAAGGCGTTCAGGAGTGGCTACATACAGCTTTGGTAAGGCAGTGAAGGAAACCAAGGGCCTGTATGGAGAG
Organism: Hiodon tergisus; assembly: GCA_025775045.1. Classification (NCBI taxonomy): domain Eukaryota; kingdom Metazoa; phylum Chordata; class Actinopteri; order Hiodontiformes; family Hiodontidae; genus Hiodon; species Hiodon tergisus. The sequence continues at coordinate 11,645 of JAOVYW010004002.1, read as the reverse complement.
AAATTAAAACAACAGTTCTCAGCCAACGACTCTGGTTCTGTTTGGAGAGGCCTCCAGCAGATTACCAACTACAAGCCTAAATCCACCCACTCCATCAATGACCTGCGACTTGCCAAAGACCTGAATGAGTTCTACTGCAGATTTGAAAGACCACAGGGCAGTCCTGACAATAGACCTTCTCCCTTTGTGTCCAGCCATCAACACCAGCCCCCCACCATCAGGGCCTATACACAATCACCCATCTCAATTTTCCCTTCCTCTGCCACTACAATGCCACTTTCAATCTTGGAGGGGGACGTTAACAGTCTATTCAAGAGACAGAACCCCCACAAGGCAGCAAGGCCTGACGGTATCTCCCCATCCACCTTAAAACACTGTGCAGATCAGCTGCTGTGTTTACTGACATTTGCTGTGTTTACTACACCTCAATGGAGACATGTTGTGTACCAGCCTGCTTCAAATCCTCCACCATCATCCCAGTACCTAAGAAGTCAAGAACCACAGGACTTACTGACTACAGACCCGTCGCCCTGTTCTCTGTTATGAAGTCATTCGAGCGCCTTATGCTCTCCCACCTCAAAACCATCACCAATCCACTACTAGACACACTGCAGTTTGCCTAGAGAGCCTACATGGCTCTGCACTTCATCCTCCAGCATCAGGACTCCCCTGAAACCTATGCCAGAATCCTGTCTGTGGACTTCAGTGCATTCCCAGGGACAAGCTCTCCCAATTGGGTGTGCCCGAGCCCACATGCAGGTGGATCACAGCCTTCCTGTCCAACAGGAGGCAGCATGTGTGGCTGGGGAAGCACTTGTCTGACCCCCTGACCAACAGCACTGGCTCTCCTCAAGGCTGTGTCCTGTCCCCCTTACCCTACTCCCTGTAAACCAACAGTTGGACCTCGAGTCACCACTCGGTCAAGCCCCTGAAGTTTGCGGATGACACCACCCTCATCTGACTTATCTCTAATGGAGACGAGTCCGCCTACAGGTGGGAGACTGACCATCTGGTTTCCTGGTGCAGTCAGAACAACCCGGAGTTCAACGCCCTAAAGACTATGGAGATTAACTTCAGTGGACAGTGGACTTCAGGAGGAAGCCAGCGGCCCTTTCCCCCATCACTCCAGTCATCTCTTTGGAGTCTTTTTCGCTTCCTGGGCACCACCATTGCCAAGGACCTCAAGTGGGAGCTGAATATCATCTCTTTCACCAAGAAAGCACAGCAGAGGAGGTACTTTCTGCGGCAGTTGAAAAAGTTAAACCTGCCAAAGACTATGATGGCAGTGTAGAAGTATTGCCATGGTCAGTCCATCCCGACCCCCTCCATCACCGAATCATCTGCTCTGCAGAGAGGGTGATTGGCTGCAATCTGCCACCTCTACGTGACCTACACACCTCTAGGATGCGGAGGTGAGCGGCGAAGATTGGGGCCGATCCCTCTCACTCTGGTAATGGACTATTTAGGACTCAGAAGATAGAAGGTTGGCAGAAGATCTATCTGGACCAAAACCTATCGCCACAAGAACCGTTTCTTTCCTACAACAGTAGGCCTCATAAGCATGTGCTCCTGGAACCAAATTTACTATAGCCCCCCTCCTCACATACACACAACCCTCAACTGGATCTTGAACCTTGCACCTTACATATTTTTAGTTATTTATTATCATATTGTGTCAGAGTCTATTGTTTTATTTTATTTTATTTTAATTCTATATTTACCTTATTTTATTTTTATTCTATTGATGTGTCTTATTGTTCTATTTTATTCTTTTTTTGTATAAACTGTCCGTTAAAAAAGACGGGCCACAACAAATTCCTTGTTTGTTGTGAAGCTTACTTGGCAAGAAAGCTCTTTCTAATCTTCTAATCTAATCTAAAATTTTGAAATGCCAGTAGGAAACACAAAACTGTGTACTGGGTGCTGCACAGCAATAAACAATGCATGCAAAACATGCCCACACTGCCTGCAACCTTATAAGAACTGGCAAGGGGATAATTCCAGAACATGAAAGGATTGACGAATCTCAGCAGTCAAACATTAGAGGTAGGCCTGCATCGTAGATTCAGCATACCTAATGGTAATTGCGCATCTTACTATCAGTTACCTTTTTATTAGCACAGCTGCCACAAAGTGTAATATCCCCCGGCTATCCTCCTTGTGTGTGAGCATCACGTACAAGTTATTATATTTATGTTATATCCAACAAAGGGATATGATTTCATTTTGAATCCTAAATCATATATGATGTGTATGAACTCTTTAGAGTCTGACCTGACCTGTCTTGATTTGGTCATGTTATAGTTGGGAATTAAACATTTTTATTTTTTAGAGTTAAATATTTATTTTCTATAACATTTTCATGACAAACCCAAAATGTTTTACTTGGCAATTTGAAGTTATTATACGATATATTCTGACATATTAACAGGAACAACGCAAATTATGCTTTAAGATCTGACAGCATCCACACACCTGCCAACACCAAAACCCACCCATAACCCGATGAAAAAGAAGAGAAACATTAAGCCAGGTAATAATCTGGAAAATGTTTTTAGCATTTACAATTTTCCCAATGACATTTTTTAGGAAAGGGTGTGGAAAGTTATTCAGCCAAAGTACATTGTTTAGTTTGTGTCATGTTTCAATGTTTATCATATGAAGTGAATTTAGGAAATCAAAGTGAACTATGAAAACTATGAAGTCAATTACACAATGTACTTAAAAACATTACTAGCACTGCCTACAACTGTCACTGTCTTACGTGGACACGTTTGTTATTATTGTTGATTATTGGATTACATATTACATGTTTTAGATGTAATCATATCCTTCACCCTTGAGTCTTCACCTTGAAATTAATTACAAATCAAGTTAAAAGTGATTGCCATGTGTATGTGCAGAATTTGAAGTAATTGTGCATTCTATTTTTTACGGGAAAAAAGAGGTTCTGATGAGGTGGATGCCTTGCTCTTCATGAAATGTATTATTTAATAAAGTGTGTAACAAAACCCTGAGTGTAACTTATGTGTAAATTTAAAATCCTTGAGAAAATGTGAAGCTACAATATACTATTTTTTTCATATAAAACATTTAAAATACATTTATTAATAATGTTTTTAATATTTTGAAAATATATTTAGAGTGTGGCTCATATGAGAAAATATTTAAAAAAACAGAATAATGCCTATCAATGAAAATATCTATTCAATTACTTTCTGCAGATTTCAGATATCTTTCTGGTTTGAAGTTCCAAAGTAGTCATACCCTGCAGGCGGCAAAAGGTAGCCAGAAATTTCACGTGTTCTTTCTTTATATTCCAGTTTGTTTTCATTCACTACATTGGAGTTCGGTTGACTGTAATGTAGCACTGTGCCTTTAAAAAGAGTCACAGATGGTATTATGGGACATAAGTGAAAACTGCTCTTTGTGGAATAAAATCAGAGAATATGCAGAACAGTTAAAGTAATGTATTTTAACTTTTTTAATGTTTTCGATATACGAATGTGGCACACAGCTGGCAGCCTCGCCCTCAAGCCAGGAGAACAGTGAATGAAAGCGACCCTGAGAGGGAGGGGCATGCCCTCTAATTGGGCCTTGTTGTGCACCTGAGTATGGTTCCACTAATGATAATCTCACACAGGTGCCAACAATCTCAGGCCCTTTAGAGAGTTTATTTGTAGTTTGTAGTTTGTAGTTTATTTTAATCTTTATGTTTGGTTAAAAAATGCCCATTGAAACCCTCCCCCAGTGCTTCGTTCTCCAGCTGCTTTCAAACTGAGCACACCCTCGCGTGCTAGAATGTGTCAATGAGCCACCGTTGCATGATGAGATGGATACAAACATGTTTCATTTAATAAAATTTAGTTGTTTCATCCTCGCAAACATATATAAGGATTTAGAAGGGACTACCCCCTTTGAGAATTGTTCTGATCACGTAATTAAAATTATGATGTCTTTGCACATCATAATATATCCGGCCAGCGGAGGATGGGCTCCCCCATTAAGCCGGGTTCTTCTCAAGGTTTCTTCCTGCCAGCCTAGGGAGTTTTTCCTTGCCACTGTTGCCACTGGCATGCTTTTTGGGGATCAGGCCTGGGACATATTGTATTTCTCTGTATCTAAAAGCATCTTTTTGACATAGAAACGTGAAATGCACTTTATAAAAATAAATTGATTGGTTGGTCTCAATGTCCTGGTTCTTTTCCTGGAGATACTTGATTGAACCCAAGGGGAAAATCCCAATGGGTTGTAAGCATACTAGGTTTTGGTTGTTGGGGAAGAACAAAAATCACTATAACACATACAGCGATTAACGATCTTGCTGTTTAAGTAGGCCTCCTACCCATATTCTTCAGGAATTTCTAGAATTTTCTAGTTTCTAGAACTAGTAGCTTTATAGCTTTATAGAATAAATGTTGCTGAAGGTTTTCCCACCTTCCAGCCTTAGGGGTCTACAGTCCCTGGGCTAGCCCAGCCTGTGATGAGGATCCTGTCCAATGGCAGTGATTCTGTAGTTTCTATAGGTGTTCTTAGCATTCATATGAGCTTGCCACGTGAAAGTGAATCCTGTCTCTCCCTTATCAAATTTTTTGGCAAGCCAATTTTTGAAAGGGCACATGACTGTCACAGACTTACATTTTCAGTTCAGTTTTGTGTTTGTTGTAATTTTAGTTTTAACCACTAGACTTCACACTGTGCTTCACAGGTGTTAGTCATTGTTAATCAATCTGTTTGCCCAGCACTCCCAGCACACTTTATATACCAGTCTTGCTTTGTCACTCGTTGTCAGATTGTTATGCCAAGCCTCTCAAGCGGTTTCCATTGTTGCCATAGTATTCTTGAAATCTAGTCTAGTCTAGTCTTTGTCAAAGTCTTTTTCATGTTTTATAGTCGTTGTCTTAGCTTTTGTGTTTGTAGCCTAGTTTGTGTATACTACTCGTCTGTTTGTTCCCCTGCTTTGTGTTAGGTTTTTCCTTGTGTGTCGAACACAGAGGGTTTTGGTCTCTCTCGCTCTTTGCGATCTAATCAATAAACAATATGATCTTATAGTGGATTCGTATTCGATAAAATAGTTGTCATTATAAGTAAACAATTAGACTACTATCAAGAGAAAAATAATGGACGCATTTATTTTACTGAAAAATAACTAACTAGTGGGTCATTATTCTTTTTATATATTCAGACAACTTGAATATAGTCAACAGATATTCACAATGGATAATTATAAAACTATGTTCAATCTTGCTCAAATGCTTAAATAAAACCAGTTTTACTCCATGATATCATGCACTACTAACTCAATATTGGAGACAATTGCAGTAAACAGAATTAATTTTCAGCAGTTTGCAGTTTGATCCTTATGCAGGATCCTTTTTCCCTTGAATTTCTATTCGGCAGAGAGTATGATTCTGTGTGAATATAATCTGTGCAGAGAAAAATATCTCCTCACAATTTATAGGAAGCGTGACCTTATTTGGTAGCTAACTTGGGGAATGTTAATCACTTGGATCCATTCCCAAATCCTGCTTTTCTTCAGGTTCCCCTTCTACTGTTTCTTCGACATTTTCATCTTTGTCTTTTAGCTTCGCTGCCTCTTCTGAAAATCTCTTTCTCTTGAAACATCCCATCTGAGGACAGATGCACATGCATTATTCAACTCGCTCAGACTTTATTTACTTCACTGTCAAATAGGTTTTTAACCTATTTAACCAAATGGTCATTTACACTGAAAAAACTTGAATTAAAAAATTGTTTAAAATTAATTTTAATTTTTAAAAGTTATTTTGCTGACAGGCATGTAAAAAATGAAAAAGTTGAAGGCAGAGTTCATGCTGAAAGATATTAACTTTAGAATTGAAGGTGATCCTTTAGCATGAGACAATGTACTGTTGTATCAAACATTGCAACACAAGATTGTATCTCAGCAACGTAAATTCCGATGTATATTAACGCGAGAAACTATTATTAATGTTCATATTATGCATCATACTTACCTACACATAAGTGTGCTCGTCTGAGATAAAACATGGCTTAAGTTGTCTTTTGTACAATAATTTAATTTTAAAATACTTCTGCATTGCACTTCAATTGTGACAGGCAATACACTAAACATTTTTCGAACACCCAATTAATTTCGCCCCCCAAGAAAAGTCTTCACCAAGATTTTTATTTTTAAAAACTCTAGCCCTGAGCTAACAAGTAATTTTAACAGCAGTCTAGTGGTGAGAAATACTGTCGGGGAATGTTGAAAAGCAAATGTTTTACAATGAAATATCTATATATATATATATATATATATAATTTTTTTATTGCGTCAGATTTATACCTTAAAGGCAATTTTTCTTTTTCTTCATATGACTGGGACCAAATGTTTGGCATCCTGGATAATCACACATAATACGTAACTGTATTTAACTGTATCCTATAGAAGTAGAAAAATAAGATATTAATGTTTAAATAAAATTGAATTAAATGTGATTAGTATGTTGTCACAGATTTGATTTGGTCCCAGCCTAAATCAAAACATACAGGGTGACAATTGACATGATAACAGTGGGGATAAAATAAACAGCGTGTAAACATGTTGCAGTTATTTCTGTTCTCTAGCCACAAACGACTATTCCAGCAGTGGCTAAGTTACATTTGTGAAATATTTAAGGACCAAGGAATATAATATGTGTGCAATATATATATGTTCTGCATAATAGTTTTCATATATTTATTAATATCGTTGGGCATGTTGGTAAGTATTCTTGCTAACATATTAAATGTACGTTTCCTTCAGTAAAATCTTTTAATAAACCTGGTCATTTTCAGTGCCACTCCTCAGCCATTGACTGTAGAAAAGGATCTTTTGCATTTTGTTTATGAACAATTCATTAGGTTGAATGAATCTCACTCTACTGCACATACCTAATATAGGCTTGTCAGGTAAAACTGTGTGCTTTTCGTCAGACTGAAACATTCAGCTCCTCCCTTCTGATCAAGCCTGCTCACACACCTCCCCACCCTAATTATGAACAGGCACTATAAAAATATAAATATAAAAATGGGTGAATAATACTCACCCAGTACATGAATGTTAAAATGAGAGTCAGAAGAAACAATCCTCCTCCAGCTCCCACCCCAACAATAAAAAATTTATCTGGAAGGATGATCAGTTCAGCTCGGCAAAAGATCTGAAAAAAAGTGTTTTACTTGTGAACATAAATAAATTGCCTGTCCCTCGTCTCCCCCTTCACTTAGGTAGCTGGTTTCTTTACCCACTCCTTTTCCTCAGTTCCCTACATCTTGAAAGTAAGAGGTTGGATATCCCTTCTTTTGCTGGTACATAAAAAACAGCTGGTATTATAACACTTGTATTTGTTTGTTTAACCTTTAAATTTGAATTTCTTAAATGTGCATTCACTAATTTAAAATTAAGCAAAATCAGAGCTTAAGAGCTCACTCTCAAGAAAATTGTATATTTTATGAATAGTGACTAAATAGAAAATCACAAAATGAAGGAATTGTTTATAGCCTTACATACAGTTTTGTTCATTGATTCTTATTTAAATACATTGTTATTGTTATTAAAACCTTTAATAGCTGATCATAACTGCAAAGTCACATAGGAATACAAAGATCGCAAAGAGGAGAACATACAAATATAACCAATCAATTTTAACTACTTTGAAGATGATTATAAAATAAGAGGCATGCAATGTGAGTTATCACTATTATATTGTTACTCCACACAGAGGTCCACCAGAGGTCATCATCTGCCAAATACTAAACCTTGTATCAGACAACCCTCGGCACCATGTGCAATTATTCAATTAACAACACCATGTTCCCATCCTTCCCAGCCATGTTACCTGCTTCCCTCAGATTTCCATATATATCCCCTAATCAAGATAACTTGATTAATTCACCAGCTTCCTGGATGACACAGATATGTAACTTCCTGTATTGGAACAACCAAGCCTTAGTTGTTTTAAAGATTTTCTGCATATTGCTAGTATTATATAAATAAATAAAAACAATTGTATTGTATTAAAAACAAATCGGAATAGTTGAATCACATTCTTTATACAGCTGTAGAAAACACTTTTATATTCTCCTGATTTATTCCAGGAAAGGAATGTCTCCAAGGAGTGTCTCAGCAGGGCTTGAGTAGCCAAGCTTTGTTACGATTCGGAAGAGGCATAGTCGCAAATCAAATCCATCAATACACACCAGCAACCAATTCAGCTCAGCAATACATTTTCCCAACTCAGTAATAAACCGTTTGAGAAAACTCTTGTCACTGGCAATTCCATCGTCAGTAATGTATAATATAGAGTCAACAGCAAACATTGACAATTAACCAAAGTTAATTGCATTGGAAGTCCAAAAGATAATATTGCTGAGGTATGCAAAACTGCAAAGAAATTAAGTCAGACAGTCATTTTCACTGGCCCCACTCCAACCTTCAGAGACAACGAAGTTTACAGCTAACTCTTGTTGCTAAATCGCTGGCTGGCTGACTGACTGACTGGTGTGCATCAAACAGTGTAACCTGTATAGATAATTGGAGCTGAGATTAAGTGCTCCTGAGGAAGTGCTCCTAATCTCAGTTTGTTATCTGTATAAAAGACACCTGTCCACAGAAGCAATCAATCAATCAGATTCCAAACTCTCCACCATGGCCAACATGAGCAAGGACAAGAGCTGTCCAAGTATATCAGGGACAAGATTGTAGACCTACACTAGGCTGGAATGGGCTACAAGACCATCGCCAAGCAGCTTGGTGAGAAGGTGACAACCGTTGAAACACAAAACAACTGTCAATCTCCATTGGTCTGGGGCTCCATGCAAGATCTCACCTCATGTAGTTGCAATGATCATGAAAACGGTGAGGAATCAGCCCATAACTACACAGGAGGATCTTGTCAATGATCTCAAGGCAGCTGGGACAATAGCCACCAAGAAAACAGTTGGTAACACACTACGCCATGAAGGACTGAAATCCTGCAGTGCCCGCAAGGTCCCCCTGCTCAAGAAAGCACATGTCTGAAGAACTGGGTGAAAATTTTGTCAACAATACAGCGAGAGAGGGAGCAGCTCTTCTCTCCTAAATCCTTCCCCCCTCTTCCTTTATCTGTTTTGATTACTTTTCCTCCTTCTTCTCTTTTAAAATCTCAGATATCCACAAACTCTTTAACACCTCTCCCTCCTCAGCACCCTCTCCTGCTCCAATCCCTATACCCACTGCAGCCCCTACTAACTCACCCTCCTTTTCCACTTTCTCTGCCAATTTCAGACTCTGACCTCTCCTCCCTGCTTCAGGGTCACAAACCCACTACGTGTCCCCTGTCCACCTCTTTCAAGCTGCTGCTCCTGCTCTACTTCCCTTCTCAACACTTCTCTCCGTTCTGGTCTCTTCCCTTCTGCCTTCAAAAAAGCCTCTATCACTACCCTCCTCACAAAACCTACCCTCGACCCCACCTTCCTTCAGAGCTATCATCCTGTCTCCTCCTACCCTTCCTCTCCAAAACCCTCGAGCAGACTGTATACGACCAACTCTGCTTTTCTGTCCAACCACTCTCTGCTCGACCCTCTCCAATCTGGCTTCCTTTCTGCGCACTTCACTGAAACTGCTCTCTTGTTACTGACTGAACTGCCCGAGCTGCCTCTCAGTCCTAATCCTCCTCGACCTCTCCGCTGCATTTGATACTGTTGATCATTCTATTCTATTATCATCTCTCGCTGACCTGGGAATCTCTGGAACTGCCCTGGCCTGGTTCTTCTCCTACCTTTCCAACCTTACCAGGTAACCTGGCTCCCACCCTCTCTTAACAGGAGGCCCCCAAGGTTCAGTCTTGGGTTCTCTCCTGTTCTCTCTCTACATTTGCTCCCTGGGCCCCCAGATTTGATATCTTATCTGTTTCTCATACCATTTTTATGCCGACAATGCTCAGATTTTCCTCTCTTCCCCCATCTCTGACTCCACCATCTCCTCCCGTATCTCTACTCGTTTGTCTGCTATTTCCTCCTGGATGCACTTGCATCACCTGAAACTCAATTTCTCTGAATCTGACCTCCTTTTCTTTCCCTCCTCTGATCTCTCTATCTCGTTTCCTCTGGAAACTACCACACTCTCCACTAAGTCATCCTGGACCCCTCCCTCTCTTATTCCCAACATCTCTACTCTGGCACTTACTTGCCGATTCTTCCTGAGCAACATCCGAAGAATCCGACCCTTTCTCACCAACTACGTAACCCAGCTCCTGGTCCAGGCCTTGGTACTCTCCCATCTAGACTACTGCAACTCCCTCCTGGCTGGCCAACCTGCATCCTCCACTCATCCACTCCAGCTCATTCAGAATTCTGCTGCCATTCTAGTGTTCTCTCTGCCTTGCTTCTCCCACGGAACTCCACTACTCCACTCACTCCACTGGCTACCATACACCGCGCGCATCTTGTACCGACCAAGGCTTACAGATGCCTTGACCAGACTGCACCCAGTTACCTCCAGACCTTCATCTCTTCTTACACCCCCACTCGAAATCCTGCTCCACCTGTACTAGAAGACTGGCTCTACCTCCCCTATGCTCACCTGCCTTCATTATTAATTAATAATAATAACAATAATAATAATAATAATTAGATTGCAGAGCCCCAAAGCCACTCTTGAGAGTAATAACTGATAATAATCTGGATATTATGAATTTATTTAACTGAAATACCCCAGATGGGTTTCCATAAACCATGTTTTTCTGGCCATGGTGGTGTAGCTACAATTTATGATTAACTACCCTATGTGTCTAAATTTGAATTTATTGTGAATTTATTTTTTCTAGCATTTAAGCACATTTAAGCAAAATCCGTTCCTCCAAACAAGAGAGATTTTTTAATCAAATATTGCAGTCATAGCAGATAAGGCAATACTCGTTGGGTATTTTAGACACGGACATAGAGTAAGAAAATAAAAAAGAGTAACAAAAGCGCTCCATGGTATACTGACCAAACTCGAGCAATAAAACAAATCTGCTGCAAAATGGCGATCAACCAAACTGTAGTTTTTAAAATATTGAGCGTAGGTCTAATAAAGTATAAGCATCCACTAACCTCAGCACAAATTACTTTTCTAACCTTATAGAAGAAAATACGAATAATCCGCATTTCCTTTTTAACATGGTAGCTAACTTAACGAAACGTCACACAGAAAAAATTTCTCCCAACACCATACTACTGAGATGGCACTTAAGTTTGTGAATGTGTATCACAGTGGATATGTGGATAGCAAGATTGAGAGTTTCCTGTTTCGTCGCTTCCTGATTGCGCCGTTTTTGAATTTTGTCTTTGCACGAGGGTTTGTTGTAGATCCACTGTTACAGTCTTCTCCCCTCGGTTTATTTTTACATTTAATCACTATCTAGTTACTTAAATCAGAAATACACCTTTAGTGGTGGTTGCGTTTGTTCCATAATCTAAAACAGAAAACAAACAAACGAATTTAAGCAGATTATATCGCCGGACCAGCCGACGAAACAACTGTGGTGAGTATGGCTTCAGAATTTACTCTGCTGTGCACACAGTGCAACATGTTTTTAGTTAGCTCCGTCAATATTAGCGGTTCCGATAACTTTGTTTGTAGGAAATGTAATGATAACATGGAA
>JAOVYW010004001.1:0-13518 GCA_025775045.1 Hiodon tergisus | reverse complement strand
TTAGGGTTACTGCCTTTGTTAACAGGTGAATTTACAGGATTAGGGTTACTGCCTTTATTAACAGGCAGATTTAACAGTATTAGGGTTTCTGACTTTATTAACAGGTGAATTTACAGGACTAGGGTTACTGCCTTTATTAACAGGCAGATTTAACAGAAAGCACTAATCAGAGGTTGCTTCCCTTCACATTCCCTGCCAGCCTTTTCCCCCTCAGGGCAGATCATCACTTGCATCTTTCTTCTGGAGCTTCTTGTCTGAGATTTGTGATAGCTGTACCTCCAGGTCTCCCAATAAAATTAAAGTGGTGTCCTTTAAAATACTCCATAGAGGTAAAAATAAGTTCAATACAGGATTAGATCAACTATGGACTGATGTAAACAACTTTCTAAGAAGACCATTTAAAAAAACTTTAGATTGAAGACTGAAAATGTTTTCCAGTATTTTTGATATGACTGACAATGATGTATGTTACCTATATGCAATATTTTCATTACTTGCCAAGTTATTTATTTGCACGAACAAATTTTCCCGTAACCAAAACTTCCATGTACTTATGATATATTCTAAACAATAATGTAAAGCAATTAAGACTTGTAATATCTGTAAAAAGCTTTTCCCTAATTGATGTGTACTGCATTTCTCAAGGATCTTTGTAAATTAGCTTTTTTGCATGATGTTATTTCATGCATTTTCTGTAATTATATTATTATAATTATATAATTTTCTGAAAATAAAAATAAACCTAAGGTCTCAATCTCCTGCCGTGCACAGAATTACGCTTTGCATCACTCCTTGTCCTGCCACAGCAAAGATAATAAAACAAAAGCCTTTTTTTTAATGGCCAGAAAGCTGGTGATGTAGTGGCTATGGTGTCTGGAATGCAACCAAGAGATTGCTGGCTCATGTCCGGGCCCAGCTGTTGCGTCCTTTTTCAATCTACTTAACCTGAATTTCTTCAGTAAATATCCAGCACTTTACTTTTTTTTCTGGATAAAAGTGTCTGCTAAGCAACTGATAAACTGCTTTCCCCCAAGCCGCTTCCAGGCTTGCATCACAGCCAGTGTGCAGACATGGCACCATCTAAACTCACCATTCCGCCAGGCATACTCATCAAGTGGAGAGCACATGTTTCAAACTGGCTGTCGTTCCACACAGGTTGCGACTGGGGATCTCTGGTGTATGCTCGATATCATAAACTGAGGACTGGGGACCTCTGGTAAATGCGAGATATCGTAAACTGAAGGGTGGGGACTAGGAGGTGCCCTGAGCACCCTCTGTCATGTTGTGCTGCATCAGGACCAGCTGTATGTTCATGTCTAGAGCCCTAGCTTCCTGACTTCGCTCTCTCTAGCATTCCCTTTCTCCCTATCTGCCATTCTCCCCTGTGTCCCTAGATTCAGGTCACTCTGCCAATCCCTAACCATTCCGGAGTGTGGCCACCAATTCAATTATATTGTGAGAATTATGTGTACAGGGTAATACAATTTGTATCAGGAGTATATCTGTTTTGAAGGAATGTAATGGATCGGCGTCGTTAGCACGTTAGCTCTGTGTTGGAGGGAGGAGATAAAAAGTTTGGATTAAAAAAACACAAAGCTGTATGCAGTTATAACTTTGTGCTCGCTGATATTTTTATGCCTTGTAGGTACTTCAAATAGTATCACTGACAGGTCTAATCAGTTCCCTCTCTCATAAAAGTGGAGGCAGCAGTTTGGAGTTTACCGACACTGCCTTGAAGTTTGGACTGAGGCTATGATGACTTTGATGCGGGATTGTGGGTTAGAGGGAGAACAGAAGAAACTCGGATTAAAGAAACAAAAAGCTGTGTGCAGTTATATGTGTGCACTCGTGTTCGTCTCCCTTGTGCTAGCTTCATAAAATATCAGCCAGAGGCTTACTTGGGCCCCTCCTACAATGGTTGTAATTCGCTGCCTGTGCTGTAGTGGCCTGTAGTGTCTTGGGAGTCCCGAGATCGGTATTAATGCCAAAGGGTTTTAACTGCAGCCATCGGTATTTCATAGACTAATAAAGGCTCAATAAGTCTTGGAAGCACCCCACTGTCGGTTAAGTCCCCAAACTTTTAAGAGGCTTTCCTCTTTCGGTGTGGATGATGGCTTCTACAATCTTAAAACTGAATTGGTTTTGGACTTTCCCTTTCTCCAAGACAAGGCTAAGAGACGTTTAATGTCTTAAATTAAATCCATGTCAAAGTGATGAGTTGCACAAGATTGTCCACCATGCATCTGTGGTCTTGAATCGACTCAGCTGAGAAAATGGTCACAGTCACTCCCTCCCCTCATGTTGGTAATAAATAAGTGCCACGCAGAGAATAGAGTGTAGTTTCCTCACATTTATTAAATGTACAATAAATGTATCTAAATATTAAACATGTTGAAGGCATTTCAATATGGATTACAGTAAATACGACACCTATATTACATATACAGGCCATTTAGTGTATGGCGCTTGTTTAAACATATTAAATATTTCTTAACTGTGTATTTTTCCTTATATTTAAATTTTATTTTCGTCAAACACATACATTTTAAAACAAATTGCAGATTTTTAAAAGTAATGTGAGATTGAAAAAATATTTAATTAAAAATATCGGAAAATACGTGCATAGGATAATTCTGCTTCATCGCATTTGGCATCCCATACGATAGTAAGAAAATGAAAGGCTAATGTTTAGCTCCTCAGATCAACTGCTGCTCTGAAAATACCATTTTCATCCATCTGGAAAAGAAAATTCTAGTCCATTCCAGTGAGAAGACAATGACAACACTGAATATTGGCTCAGCGCTGAAAAGCTAAGGATGGAGCTTCATAGATTATTTAATCGTAACAGGCATTTTTTGTATTTTCGACCAGTCAAACACAACGTCTATATGAATGTTACAAATATATTCAAAGCAGAGTCTAAACCAAACACCTCCCACAATCTTCAGGTGTTGATTACAATTCTATGTTATCTGAGTAACTTGTGATTAGAATGTGAATCTTTGGTCACCTTTCAGCACTTTCAGAAGCGTACCTCAAACTATGACTCCTTTTCTTCTCTTTTCGTCAGAGTGAGGAATCACTTAGGCTATCCCAAGCTCAAAATGTGAGATTCACTATGATGAAGTCAATAGGAAAAGTAATGTCAGAACCCAACTGAACAGAACAGTACATTGTGGACAAATGCCTCATTGTGTTTGTTTCGGAGTGTTGTCGAATTGCTCTTTTCTCATTGTAATCCTCTCGTTTTACTGGGGAATACTTACTCAGCTCTTTTGTGTGGGCGGTGGTTGTTCTTAGTGGTTTCATATAGGCTTTTATATTGTTTTTATTAAGTCTTCCTCTATCGGTACCTTGTTAGTCTGACTGTTTTAACACTTAGTTTTTTTTTATTGTGAAAAGCTCTAATACTACAGAAATCACCCTGGATAAGGGCATCTTCCAAATAAGTATGAGAAATTCTAAACTAATTTAAAAAAAAAAAACCTTCATTACTTGTGAAACTGACAGCATGCACCTTGAAATTCGCTGTTTGGAGGTGGGATGCACCGTATCGCCTGCCTGCACCATTGTGCGGAAGGCATGTCCTTCTGTACCTTCCAGACGCCTGCAGTGTCTATGAATAACCTGAGAACAAGCCTGCCGATTCAGCATCCTCCACTGTCAACCAGATCCTGTTCCAGGGACAGGCCAAGTGGCAGATCACCCCATTTATTCAGGCTTGTGTCCTAGGGTTTATACATTACACTGAAAGTTTTTGGCCTTACTAGCCATGCAGGTTTATTCGCCTATCTGGCAAATAAATGTAACTGGCATATGTGTAAGTGCAAAGCTTGCATTCAGGTCGTCTGAACAGGATGTCAGTGATTCAGCTGCGTTTAGCCGAAATATTTGTTAGGAAAGATGTTTTGCTTTCAGTTAATCTCTGACGTCTACAACTACTTTTTCTTTCTCTCCCTTAGACACTATCCCTGGTGCCACAGGAAGCTTGACATCAGGTTAATTAAGTTGTCAGCCTTTTCCAACGAGGGAACAACTGCCAATGGCACGGCCGACAGGCTCATAAATTAGCATCTCAAACATATCTGCAATCTCTGATGCTAATGCTCCACTTAGTTTGGCCACTGCCCGTCCGACCGTTCAGACGTTCTTCTGTTGCTCGTCAAGGCCCACTATGGGGTCAAAGTGTGACCTGCCAGAGACGTGTATGGCAGAAGGACGGAGGTGGGACTGCTTCAGTACACCCCCCCCCCAACAGCCTGTTTTGGGGCATCAGTAAGGGGCACTGCACTGTCACACTCTATTTAACTTGATACGTTTTCCAGAGTCTGGACGAAAGGGATGGGGGGGAAGCAATTTGTTAGCGTTTAATAGCCCCTAAAATGTTGTCAGCCAATTACACTGGATAAAAATGTTCTCAGGATTTTTACCTTGTCATTTTTTTCTACTTGCATCATTTTTCATGATGCAAACGTTGATAAAATCGTGTAAAATGCAGGGTAAAGTTGCAGGTTCAACTTTGTTGAATAAAAGTAGAACAAAATACTTACTATCGACAAATTTGGGAAACACACATAAATACATTTTAAAAGGACATTGTATGATTGGAGACTACAAATATATCGTTATGATTTATTTTTACTGTCATTTTGCTTTTCTTTTCATAACACTAAATGACACATGAATTGAATGAAATACGAATTCCAATATGAATTCAAACCTGACACTACAAATGGAATGGATATGAACTGGTCAACTGCTGCCCTGCAAATGTATACTTGAATTAACTTTCAAACAAGGAAATGCAGTTCACAGTCACACGTGTGAGCAAACAGATGTTACATTAAAAGAGAAGAAAAGCTAAATAAAGACAGACAAAAAGCTTTCTGTGCCACGATTGTGCCCAGGGGTGACCTTACACCCTTCTCTGGTCTTTGCTCCTCTACTTGTGTTGTAGGTCAACCCGAATAATGCCTATTTCTACGTCATGATTGCATAACGCAACAGAGTTCATGTGATTTATTTTGACTCACGTAATCTGCTTCTGCTGCCCTGGGGCAGCTGCCCACTAAAACAGTGGATGATTAAAACTCTACAGACTCTATATGTGGCAGAAAAAAAACGGCTGCATCTTTCAACGCCTTGAACTGATTGTCTGAGTCACAGGAAAGCATCTACCATATAGATACGACTCTCACAGCTGTCATGGGGCGCACGGTGCTAAACGCCCCCCGGACATATCCAAGTTAGCGGTAGTGACTGTCCTGCTTTTAGATGTACAGTACTGGGGGTTCTGTTCAATATTCTCTTAAAACCAGTGTGCATTCAACTGAATCATTAGGAACACAGATTCAGGAATATGTGCCGTGTGAATGCATCCATAGTGTCCATAGCGATTTATCAGAGGGATAATATACTCTGATCTCTCTTTTTTTGCTCTTCTTTTTGCTAAAGGGTATTAGAGCGAGGGAAAAAACACAACGACTCCTTGATGCAGTGTTGGTACTTATTCAGAGACCTAAGTCTTTTGAAACTATTAAGGAGAGAAATTGTCCGCCTCACCACACTAATTGTCTAGAGGGGCAGGAGGCTCTCTTCTGCGGTGAAAGATTGATGAGTGGTCTTTTATACGCAGAGCTCCATGAGGCTTTAAAAAAAGACAGCACTTATGCTGTACCATGTGAGGAGAGTATGCCTGGTTGGATGCTGCCATAAAAGTCTTTGCTGTTTGTTATATAGACCGAGGGACTGCAATTATTTTACAATAGTATTGCAAGTTACAATGACACAAAGCGGTGGGGCAGTCAACTAAACACAGATTGCAGCCACCATTAACACAAAGAAGGTATACAGCCCAGAATTACACGGGCATTTAATAGTGCACTGGAACTGCATTGTTCTAAACATTATCCCTTTATTTTTACAATTCAACGATTGCTTATTAATAAAAAACGAAGCCAGACAGGCAGTCTCAGATTTTCCACGCTTTTGTGGCGGAAATTCCTTTAAAAGCAGAATTCCTTCAGTGGTGAGACACGGGTACATTAAGCACTCAGACACATTATCTATTTAACAAAGATTTAATGCCTGCAAGCAAGAGTCTCCTCCTCCTAAAGAGGGAGAGCCCACGATCATTGGATTCACATCATACTTGTACACATGAACAAACCTGTTACAGAAATTGTCGTCATTCAGTGGAAATGTACAGCACACCCTTTGCAGTAACCTTCCACAGCCCCCCTCGCCCAGAAGAGGTCAGCTCAACCTTTCCTCCAGATAGGGCTTCTGCCCTTCAGACCGACAGGAGCCAAAAGAAGTCTCGACTCAGTCCATATTCAGTCCACAAAAAACACCATATCTTGAGACTCGCATAACTTCGCTCATGGTCAAGTTCCTAATGTAGCAGAATATTAGTAACTTCATCTGTATATTATTTTATTTATGTATATTAAGAAAGATTGAACCCAATCATAATAATTTCCATAACACTTTACAAAGACTCAATGACGTTTCATGGGAGAGGTGGCAGTCTACTGCAAACATGCTCAACGACTCATGAGATGTGGCGATGTGAATGCAATGACGCAAGTTTCCTCCTACAATTCGACTGTTCTGCTGGGTATTCAAGTAACCTATTGTGAAGACCCTGTGATTGGTTTCCATGGTCACCATGATCCTTTGGTTTTGTCCATTTTCAAAAAGTATTACCTTCAAAAATGTACCAGGTGATGGCAAGACTACGTGAACATTGGACATTTAAAAAAATCTTTTATAAAATAAATAAAATACAGCAGAATAGGGAAAAGTTTCTAAAGATAAAATAAATGCTATAAAGGGCATTAAACCACCAATAAAAAAAACTGCTGTCGAGAAGTTTTGTAAGACAGTCAGCAGGCAGATTTCAAAAATCTTGGAGAACTTTCCCCAGTTCTTCTACAGACTTTGGTTGTCTCGCTGGTTTCTGTCTGTCCAGGTAATCCCAGAAACTCTTGATGATGTTGCAGAACTTGTGCCTTGTTCTTCTTTCAGAAAATGAATGGATGGAAATCAAAAAATTACTATATCTGCTGACACACTAATGCAGAAGACAAAAAATAAACAAAGGCTGCATTTAAGTAAGAAAGCGAGGGTAGCTAAGACTTTTGCACAATAATATAGGGGGAAAAAACGTAGATTCTACTTGTTTTGAAGAATCTGTGTTACCAATGTAAATATAATATATGAGCAGCCTGAAATAAAAGTAATGGTGTTTCGTTTTTTGCTTTAGTTCGAAATTGAAGGTTTCTAGAGTGGCAGAGTTAATATTGCTTTTAATTTATAGAGCTATAAATAATAATAATTCCAGCGCATATGCGCTTCCCACATTATTGCACTGTTCCTCCTCGTGATGAGGTTGTCTTCATCTGCTCGGTGCTTGTCAGCACGTGGTTGAGCAGGTACTCACCTGTGTGGGCCAGCTGTTGAACACTGGTCTCCTCAAAGACAACTATTGTGAAACACTGTCTTTGGTGATTCCATCAGCCCAAGAAGAAAAAGCTTGAGTTAATCCAATCCAATTCAATGTTAAATATGTACCGGGCAGGTCGTCATCGGTATTAGTATTCAAAACGTTGTTGTTCAGTGATAAAGTACTGCTGCGTATGGAGTCTATTCTATAACAAACTTGACCAGGACTACATCTTAGTGAAAAGGGTGTAGTAATTGATAGGCATGAGGGGTCTGTCAACTTCAGTACTGTGCAAAAGTCTTAGGCACCCATAAAATAAAATAAAAACAGAAACAAACGTTTAAAAAAAGTTTTATTTAATAAACTAAAAAGTGAAGATGCTTTCAAAAATAATGAAATTTAAAAAAAGAAAGAAAAATGTTAGGGAATATTTGTTGTGACCACCTTTTGCCTTTAAAACTGCATCAGTTCTCTTAGGTACACTGTTGTACAGTTTTACAAGACAATCGGCAGGTAGATTGTTCCAAGCATCTTGGAGAACTACAGACTTTGGCTGTTTGCCTTGCTTCTGTCTGTCCAGGTAATCAGAGACAGCCTCGATGATGTTGTGATCAGGGCTCTGTGGAGACCATACCATCTGTGGCAGAATTCCTTGTTCTTCTTTCAGAAAAAGGATGTTTGGACATCTAAAAAAATTGTTTTTCTACTGACACAAAAAATGCAGAATACAAAAATAAACACAAAAGATTACATTTGTGTAAAAAAGCTAGGGTGCCTAAGACTTTTGCACAGTACTGTACATCTGTTAATGCAGCATATGCCTGCACTACTTGTGCATCAGCAGATTAGTATATAAAATATATATGCTAATGACACCGCCCTGCCTTTGTAACAAGGGGCCGTCCATGACCATAATAAATACCTTTCAGTCATCAAGGTGGCTTTCATTTAAAACATGAATATGCAGATGGTAACATGTGTTACTGGCCTGCACACATCAGTGTCTTTGATTTTTCCTGTGGCTACCTTTAAATGTTAATGAGATTGCATTCTAATGAGAATAAACACCTACTAATTTGATACAATTATCGGGGGCACACACACAAAGAAGTCTTGCTGACAAATTGTGAGGTGATTTAAAATTGCCAGATGGGTGTCTACAGCACTGCACAACTCATACTTCGGCAGACCAACCTAAATTAACTCAGAGGGGAGACCAGGCATTGTCATTGATCTACAAGCAAACAAGAAAGTAAATTTATTTTGCTGAATGGAGTGATCAAAAAGTCATACTATGCGACATACCATGTGCCAACAGAGAGAACATGAATTTGGAATCATTTATTTTTGCACTGATATATCGGAAATATGCTTCATTAAAGAAAAGAAAAGAAAAATTACAAGAAAAGTCCAATATACTTTGTGTTCCACAGAATGGTGTGGCATTTTAAAAAGATACATTTATTCACACCCCTGCAATCAGAACTTTGTATATTCACCTCTTGCTTTGATTAAAGTTGCTTTGACTACGCTTCTGTAGTATTGTATCAAGTAGTAGTATTGTGGCTCATTTCCTTAGTAATTTGAGTAAACCATTTCTCATGGAGAATTTCTCCAGCTACACCAGATTTTGTGGTTTTCTTTTGTGAGTGATAATATAAATCAATAAAACACATTTCAGTCTTGAGCAGCTTAGTGTTGCAGTACTTTGGAAAGACAGCCAGCGTAATCGAGTGAAGTTCCGTAGCTCTCAGATAGATGCAAACGTTACAGACACATCGTTCAACCCCCCCCTTGAAAATAAATCAACCTCTCTAACAGCAATTTAAAAAAAGATACAGGATGGTGAATAAGAACGAATGTTTAAAATAATTTAAATTAGTGAAAATTTTTGCACCAATTAAAGGAGCTCGGTGTTAGTAAACACTACCAATGTAGTCGTTTTATTTAGTTCCTTAAATGACAGACTGTATATATTATTTATAGACTACACTATATATGCCATACAAATACACTTTAATTGAGATTTATTGACAGAAGAAAGAGCCTGTGAAAATAAGCAATAGACAATAACCTGCAAACATCACAATAAGAGATTTATCTTTGATTATTATTGTGCCAAACTTGATTAATGATATAAGGTTTAGTCATTTCTGAATAGAGAGGAAACATTTTATAGTATTTGTATTTTATATATTAAAATAAAAAAATAAAAAATAAAAAAGTCAGTTTTTAGGTTCTAATGTGAGTGGGCCTCCTAGAATTAAAAACTGGGCCCTGTGAGTTACAAGCGCGATACTTACTATCTTGATCTAAAACTATTACGCTACCTGCAGTAACCAAGTGACCTGAGAAGATAATCCTGTCTGTATACTTAGATAAATATCCTCAGGCAAACCATAGGGATTCACAAACAAATTGTGGCTCCAGAATACATACATATTGCCATCGAAGAAGTCCATTCCCTTGGGCCCAGAGCCAAAGCCACTGCCACAGCAATCAATCAAGAAATCCGATTGAAGCGACACTGTCCTCTGTCTCTGCCGGCGGCCCCCTTGGAGCTCTGAATTCTTGTTCGGGTGACCATATCTCCCTGCAAAGCCTGGCGGTCCAATCTTATTGGGTTGCAACAGAAAGAAATAGAACTCAAGCTGGAAAGCATGGACAGATGTAACACTTTGATGTATTTAAACAAACAGCCCCCTTTAGCTCCAGCAAATGTTTTAAAAAAAAGTCAATACAGAAACCGTTTATCAGTGATGTATTTATACGGTCAACAGCGGTTAAATGAGGTGGGGGGCATTTTACAGCACTGAATTAAATCAATTCCAGTGTTCATTATGCTGACTCAGATTTGGACATAAATGTCTGGCATATATTTATAAGCAATATCTGTATAGAAACTTGCTGGGAGGTACAGTCCCATTTCATCTGACAACAGTCAGATGACTTTTCTGACCAGCGCTCTGTGTCACTTTTGTGACATAAATAAATAAAGCGGAGGGGGTTGATGTTTATGCTGACGGCCCTCTAGGTGGACTGGTCTCCAGTGAAGGGAACGTAGAGCTGCGTCTGGCTGCCTCAAGGTTCAGATAATAGGATACGCTCTGACAAATATGAGCTGTCAGGGCTCAGTACGGAGATCTGCCCGTCTCCCTGTGCGCAGGCCACACCATCCTCTCCAGCGCTGTCCGCCCTCACTCTCACCTACGCCTGGTCCGGGCTGATTATGCCAGAGCCAAAGAAGAGCCCACACACCACCTTCTCTCTGCCCACCCTGAAAGGCACTTCATAATGCTGGCATTACAATCCCTTGCCCTGGCAAGCCCGAGAACCTCCAAAAGTGCAACTCGTCCGCGTCTGTCCACACTGTTGACTCCCGAGACACGGTTCATGATCAAAACAATAATAGATTGACCTTTTGAGAATCCAGGCTAAATTGGAACTTGCATGCAAGCAACGGGGTCAGTTGGTGTTTGTTTCCTTAGGTGAATGGAAATCAGTGTGAGGGGTGCAAGAGAGACTTAAAGAGCACTGAGGGAGACCTGGCCCTGTTACAAAGGTATGGAATGTATTGATTTGGCTGGGCAAGGCTGAGCATTGAAGGAGATGGAGGGAGAAAGAGAGAGTGCTCCCAAGTAGCGTGGGTGAGATTGAAGGTTAGCACACATAGACACATAAGGGCTAAACTGCTGTGGCCTTCAGGTCTGTTCTGTCCAGTTTTGTTATTAATGCCTCCCTTGTGGAGTAGGTTGAATCTGAGCCTTTACTTTGCAGAAAATACATTATGTACGCATTGTTTTTGAAGTCTTCTGTTAAACATTTGGTACTTATCTTCAATCTGTTCAGGTTCATGTTCACTATTGAACTGAAATACTTTTTGTCACAGGCCAGAGGAAAAACTAAATAGTGAGGGCCATCGAATATATTCATTACCAGGCTTTTGTTTTGGCTCTCTTCCAAATTTAAGGGTTAAATATTCAATATTCAAAGGGCTCTTGTCAACACTTTAATTAAATCTCAAATATTAACATGTACTGATGGTTCCCTTGTGATTGTAGTTTATATTCAGTGCGTGCCTCCATTTGAGTGTACACACATGATGATTCCATGGGCAAAATTAATTAAAGACCATTCAATTCAGCCGGCAAAAATTGGGGCTATGAGTCCAAACAAATTCTTCTGGATTCCCTCTGGATGTTCCAATCTAAACGTTTTGTATCTTAAAGCATTTGGGTTGCAATTCTATCCTCCCTGCCAAAATGCCCACGTTGTTGCCAAGCAGGATATTTACAATGTAGGGTGACATTTTTATTCCTGGGGTTATCACTATTAACTCAAAGGCACACCCAAAGAAGGAGGTTCCCCTCTCAGTCCCTCCTGATAATGTGAGCGAATCAAACGCATTTGCAGCAGCAAGGGTAATGCTTAGAGTGTTGGCTGCAGGATCGAAACCCAGCATTGTTGTTGTGCAAACTGCTTAACAAAAAATTGCTTCTGTAAATAGTCAACTCTGTAAATAGACTAATCATAACTTGCTTTGGATAAGAGTATTTGCTTACCAACTTAATATGGATAACAATGGCCCATAGTGCTGTAAGAAATTGTTGAAAGTTGTGAATATATATATTACGTTCAAGGACATTTTCTTGGCGGTTAACCGGATTTTCCTACAATATTCCATTTCACGCACTCCGTATCTGGCGTGGAATGAGTTTGTTACTGGATTAAACCAGTCTATAGCATTTTCGCCTGAAGGCATGAGCAGGCTGGTCCCATCGGCGTGAGCCCACGCCTGTCCACGGCCAAAAATATTCCCTCCTGCTCAAAAGACTCGAAGGAACACGTTTCCTCTGGGATGGCCTTCATTGCAAGAGAAAGTGTCCAACACACCAGCCGTTATCCACAGGGAGAAAGTGGAAGGACATCCTCCTCTGTAATTTTGTAGGCCAGAAACAATACCTCCTATTCATATCCGTTCGAGCTGTAAACAAGCTCAATAAAACCAGCCTTATGGAACTCGAAGAATGCTGACCACTCCAACCCTATATGTAAATACAGATTTATGGCCAGAGTAATAAGGTATGAGTTTCAGAAATTGTTTTGGAATTCTTAAAAGACGAAGACAATAAAATCAAACTCCCAGCAACAAACCACTCTGGCACTGGCATGGCTGTTGTGAATCTTCTTCCAATTTCCCCCAGATTTCCACTTAATTTTGTTCTCCGGTTAGGTGAATATGTAGCATGGTATAATAGCTACCTTATCAAAAGCATAAGTCACACATCTTAAAATCGTTGCTTATCAGTGCTTATGTAGCTGCCTCTTTCGCAGAGAAAAAGTTAAGGCATAATGTGGGTTGGCAAGGGGGAATGCTAATTTTGAATGCTAATGAGAAGCTCTTAGCAAACTGGGATTAGATCCTGTGTCCAAGCTTGATACGTCTCAAAATCTCATAAGCGATGAACGCAGTGAAGTATTTTTATTTCTTATTGAGGTGCTTATTCCGGATGTGTGTATCGGATGCATGGCCTAAGTAAGCGTGTTGTTGTTGACTGCGTGATGAAATGATTGGCATAATGGAATGATTAGTTCTAAAAAAAAGAAAAAGGATCACATTTTTCGGGTAGTCATTTGACAAAAAACAAGGATCCCCCAGAATGTATTGAAATATACATTAGTGGAAATTACAATGTTCTGTATATTCTGTGTGATCCTTGTTAATCCTACATTTTATTCTATCTCATTGTCTTAAGCGAGCACTCCATGTGAACAAGAAGCTTTCAAAAAACGATAGTTAATCTATCCTGTACTGTACATAGGGTGGCTTGACTGTTATCTCAGGCTCTTATTGAGAGTAAAAATAACAGTATTAGAGGCAATTATTCAAGTTGCTGTCAGTGAGGGGGACATTTCAACTTTAAGATATCAATGCAAACATCTTACAGTTGTGGCCATATAACGTCAGTGGACTCTTTGGACAGGGAGCACATGCACTATATGGACAAAAGTATTGGGACACCTACACATTACACCTACAGGAGTTTTATGACATCCCATTCTAAATCCAT